>VZRV01005702.1:1231856-1457173 GCA_013398115.1 Falcunculus frontatus | reverse complement strand
TCCTTCCCTTCCCTCCTTCCCTTCCTGCCTCCTCCCTCCCTCCCTCTATCCCTCCCTTCCTTCCGTCCATCCTTCCTTCCTTTTCCAAGCATGCTCACCCACTCAGCACAGATACTTAGGGATACATTTTTAGGGATGTGGCAGCTGGAGAACCTTGCTTCAGGTTTACTAAGCTTAGGCAAGATTGGGGTGTAGGAAGGGGAAAAGCAAACATTTCCCCTTTGCATTTTTTTCTTTGGTTGGAAGGAATGATTTTACTTGAGATGATGTTCAGGGTTTTTTTTTTTTGTAAATGAAACCTCTGAGAAGTCATATTGCAACTTCCAGACAAACTGCTGAACTCAACTGCTTTTACCGAATGCATGCAAAATTTTCCCCTCAGGATCCTTAGAGGCCCTGGAGTGCCTGCCTTGCAAAACCTGGGGCGGTGAACGGAGTCACTCCAGAGTGATTTCTGTAGGATACCTTCAGACAGCGTGCTTACATGTATTTATAAGTATATTCATACACATTTAACACATCAGATTCTCTTTCGGTCTGTTACTACGCACAGCAAGCAGAAGGAAAAATAACCAAGGTATCCAAAGAGCTGCTGCCCAGCTGGTAAACTCTGAAAAAGAAAAAAACAAAGCCCTCCAAGAGGCAGAGACAGGAGCAGTTTTTATCATTGGCTTTGTCCTGCCGCTGAATACACGTGGTTGTCTCTTTGTGGTCATTTCAGATGCCTCAGGAACAGTACGCGCACCGGAGCACCATGCAGACCTCGGAAGGACCCCAGGTATACAAAGTGGGGATTTATGGCTGGAGGAAGAGGTGCCTCTATTTCTTTGTGCTGCTCCTAATGATTTTAATCCTGGTGAACCTTGCTATGACCATCTGGATTCTGAAGGTTATGAACTTCACAATTGTAAGTAGGGGTTACCCTGGAAGGTCTGGGGAAGATGAGGGAGGGTGCTGGTCTTTCTTCTGGGCATGACTTCAGATATAGCTTCAATAATGTGGTGTTTCATTGCCATGGACAGTTCTTTTATAGACAGGAACAAATTTACCCAGTGATTCTCTCTTTCTGCTGGATATTGACAAGCTGAGGAGTCAGCTCAGCATTGCAAATCATTTTCCTCT
Source organism: Falcunculus frontatus (assembly GCA_013398115.1). Classification (NCBI taxonomy): domain Eukaryota; kingdom Metazoa; phylum Chordata; class Aves; order Passeriformes; genus Falcunculus; species Falcunculus frontatus. The sequence goes on along the minus strand of VZRV01005702.1, from coordinate 1,456,051 downwards.
TATCTGCTATATATGTATATATACATGCATTTTTTGTAAACGATATACACCACCCTTCCCCAGTTTTCAATTATAAAGTGTTTTAAAATTAATGAACTCGATTGTTTTGAACTGGGGTGTGGAATGAGTTTGAGCCTTTCTCTTAGACTTTTTCTCCATGACTGGGAAGACAAGAAACTTGACTTGCTTTTTTTCTTTGGGAAAATTCATGTTGTTCTGTTATGATGTAGTTCTGGAAGCTTCATGAAATAAAATAAAATTTACAGGGTGTCTCCCTAGCTGTGGTACTTAGGTGAGGCATATCCTTATATTGCTGTGCTTGGTGCATGTCAGTCCTGGAGCAGCTCTCCCTTGCTGCACAGACTCCCTGGCCAGGGTTAGCTTTCCACTTCCAGGGCTTGTGGGCCTTTATATATGGCAGATCCTTGTTTTTCAGTAGATAATTTGGCCAGGCCAAGTGAAAATGAAATTACCAGTCCCCTCTTCAAAGTAGTCATTGCCACCTTGTTCAGATGAGGTTATTCATTTTAAGATCATTTGAGTCTTCAAGAGAAACCAAGTCTGAGGCTTTAATCCTGGTTTTACTTCCTGAGGGAGCTGTAAAGCTGCACTTCTCTGGACAACTTTCAAGGACCTTCCCAGCCAGGCTCTGATATGAGCAGCGTGTTTGAAGTCTTTTTGTCATTTCTTGCTCTGCTTTGGTCTTGTGCAGTCCTGAACAGCTGTGGCCAGCATTATGTCATTAATGGGCCATGAGAAGTTGAATAAACAATCTCTGGCTTCCTGTACCCAGCAGATAAAATGCTGTGTCAGGGGAGGGTGGAGCGTTCATTTTCTCTAACCAGGCTGCTGTCAAGGTGTGCAGAAGATTGCAATGCATGTGTGCATAGGGAGCGAGCAATTATAAAGCAGTAATCCACAAAAAGCTCCTGTGAGTGGGCAAAGAGTGGCCAAAGTGGAGCAATTAATGCTTAACCAGACCAGTTATTTAATCTTGTGAAATTGATGCCATTTTGATACCCATTTCATGCTGAACTATGGTCTTTAGGTTAACGGAGTTGAGAAACAGGTATTTCTGAGGGGATGGAAGAGTTGGTCATAAGTTCATCATAGAGGCAAGGTGTGGGTATCAGCCCAAGAACAAAATAAAAGAATTTAAAATTATCCCTCTTCAGGAATGCAACTGCATTTCTTTCTATATAACATAACTTGGGCCCCAGGGGTTTTTGCTGTTTGGTGGTGGTCAGTCAGCTCTCTAGAGATTGCTTGGGAAGTCAGGTGAACATCTGCTCTTTTCCCAGTCACTGCCCTCTTGTGATGCACTGCCTTTTGCAGGCAGGTGCTGAAGTGCCATCTCCTAGGGATGTGTGCAGAAACCTCCCATTTCCAGCAGCTCTGTCCCCCCCACTAGGATACAGACTGGCTTTTGGGGGGATGCACTAATCTTCAATTTCTTGTCTGATTCTGTTGCCTTACTTGCCCTTGGATTACTGGGGATTATTCCAGGGTAAAGTATATTTGTGTATGGCTTAGTTAATTCATATCTACTAATGCTAGTGGATGATGAACAGCATCTGGCGATAAAAACACAGGTGGTGATGCTGAGTCCTGCAGTGGGAGCAGCTTTATGGTTGTAGGCATGGCCACACTAGTCAGGGTGAGTGTTTCTGGCACAGTCACTTGGAAATAAATACAAGAACTGGGCATGTAAAATGTGAGTCTTGCCCCAGTATGCACCCATTCATCTCCTGATCTCCTGCTGCTCCTGCAGCCTCGCCAGCTGCTTTGGATGCTGCTCTGCAATCCCTCCTGCACCATTCCCTGAGGCTGAGAAAACCACTTGGCTAAGTGTGTTTTTAGAGGCAGACTTTTATCTCTAAATAACAAATGTAGGAAAATTATCAAATGAGCAGATGCAAGTATGGAAGAATCTTTAATTTGTTCCTGTTCTGATAAGAGGAGTTGAGAGTCCTTCTGGGGCAGAGGAATGATCTGAGTACTCAGTAAGCAATAGCTGCTGCTTAACAGGTCTGAGTTACCCCAGTGCTTGCAGAGCAGAAAGGAGAGGAAGGTTTGTGTTTCTGTTCTTCTGGAAAATGTAGTATTTCCAGCATCTTCCCACCCCTGAACTCTCCTTTCAAGACCTGAGTCTGTTCAACTCCACAGAACAGTCCTGGCGCTTACCAGAATTTAATGATGCTCATTATAGCCAATAAGTGCTCACAGTATTTTAATGAGCACAGCAAACCTGCTCAAGAAAACTCAGGGGTGTTTTAAATGCTGGTAGTGGGGAGTGGAGAGTGGAGAAGGGGAAGGAGATGAAACAAGACAATCTCAGGATAAAAAACTACCTTTCTGTGCTGCTGTAGCAACAGCCATCCACTCCACCTCCATGTCCAGCCCTGACCTCCCTTTCTCTGCCCTCTGCGTGCCCTGCTGGATTGTGCTCCAGGAGACAACTCCTGTGAAATCAAGCCATAAGCTTCCAATCAGTGGCTTTTAACAAGCATCACTAATTTATTCTAGGTTTTGCTTTTATTTGAACGTTAAAGGCTTAAACAAACGTATGTGTGGCTATTGCCTTTTACACGGGGCTGTCAAAGCAGTGTCACACCTGCAGGGGGACAGCTGGTCACTGTCTGCTCTGTCCTCTGGCACAATCATTCACTTCTCATGTACTGTTTGATACTCGACTTGTTTTAAATGCCTCTATCCAGCACAGGCTGTATGAAAAACAGGCCTGGAGGGCACCTCAAATGTCATCAGCTGGTTCCCATAGCCAGGTCCATTTGCTCTGTTCATGTACATCAGGGCTGTGCTACTCTGGGACTGCAGGAAGCTCTGAGCAGGCTCCTGCCTCTAAACCTTGCTCTGATTTTTAAGCCAAACCACAGAATGAACCTGGACCAAAGCCACCAATTTGGTTGAAACCCAAATGTACCCTGAAGCTGGCCTAACCTAATTGAGGTAGAAACCACCATCCAGCACTCAACTCTCTGATGATATATAGGTACAGGGTGCTCTGCTCCATTCAGATCCTGGACAAACCCTGTAGTAAGTCTGTGGTTTGCACATACTGGGCTTGGGGAAGTGATGTTAATGCCTGTGGGTTGTGTGTGTGACTGAGCCACTCAGTCTGCAGGTCCCACGCAGGTGGTGGCTGCATCCTGCAGTCACATCAACATGGGCAGAGGGCTCAGCCTCCAGCTGTGGTGGTCATATCTCCAGCTGTGGCAGGCTCAACCTCCAGCTGCACGGTTTGGCTGAGGTGGGCACAGCCCCTGCATGGATTTGTAGGTCCCAACTTAATTATAAAGCTGGAATGAGAGCTCTTAGCAGCCTTCCTCTCTCTGGTCCACCTGCATTAGCAGCCAGTGGTGCAGCTCTTTAGCAGCAGCATTGCCCATGACTGTGTATATTAGCACATGCCTCTTTTGTGCTGCACGCCCATGATGTGCTGGGGATCTCTATTTCAGCTATTACTAGTGAGCTTAAAACATTTTTTTTTAAAGCTTCCTGTTGTATTAGTTCCTGAATATTACAAGAAAAGATGTGCTTACATCAACACAGCAAACCAATATCCTTATTTTAAGCAGTCCAAAGCTAGAAAGCTCTGATAATGGGCAATGACAGTGCATTGACCTGTTTCCACAAGGGTAGCACACAATGCCTGGTATTTTAAATTAGGAGTCAGAAGCACTATCCATTAGAACCCCTTTCTAGCCTGTTAGGCAGCAGGCAGAGCTTTAAACAGGAGAGATGAGGACTGTGTCCTGTTGTGGCTGCATTTAAATGTCAAACACCTACCTACTTGTCTGCCCATCAAACCATGTAGGACCTTTTGCTTTCTCTTTGCTCTTCTCTAGTGTTTCTATCCATACTTCCTGTTTGCTGGTTATGGATTACATTGCTTTGGGACAGGAGCTGTTTGCATATGGCATCCTGTAGTCCTAAACAGTGGCAGGTTCTACTAGACTTTAAACTGTAATAAATGGAAAAATAATATTTTCCTTCTAATCAGCTTGCAGGGCAAGGCTTGAAATTCTTGGAGAACTGTCTTCTAAGAATCATCCAAAGTAAAGGCGTCAGATTAGTTTTGTAAAGAAAAATATTCTGCAACCTGGTATTCAGGAGTCCCTTCATGAGCTGAACTTAATGTGTTCCTCCAGACTGGGAGAGCACCATCCCTGGAGGTGTTTACAGATGTGGAGCTTAGGGACAGGGTTTAGTGTGGACTTGGCAGTGCTGGCTTAGTGGTTGGACTCAGTGATCTTGAGGTCTTCTCCAGCCTAAATAATTCTGTGATTCCACGTGCTGCTTCCAGGCCTGGGCAGGCTGCTTGTGCCATCTGTGTGTGCACCTGCAAGGGAATGCAGTGTGGGAATGGGCAGGCAGTGACCCCTCTCCTTCCACCTTCCTTGGGGTACAGAGAGGGGCATCTTCCCCTCCTGGCCCAGTCAGGCTCAGGCTGGGGGTCCCTGACCACAGCACGTGCCACCTCTGGGTTCTTCTTCCATAACCACACGAGGTTTGCACCCTTTAGCATGTAGTTCAGCCGGATTTTATTATTTTAACTGAGCAGGAACAAATTACTTTGATTGTTCAGATTTTCCCCCCCTTTTTTTTTTTGCCTCAGGCTGTTCATAACTGAAGGGGTCTGGTTTAGCATCGTTGAATGAAATGTTGGCAATTTAGAGAGACAAAACACTGCTGTAGATGGCACAAATGCTAAATATCATTATTATCTTGCTTTCTTTATTAAAAGTTTCTAGGAAAAATGAGCTTTTAAAATTTGGTTATGAACAGTTATTTCCAATACAATTACTCCCTCTTGTGTGTAAACTACCTGCCACATTTCAATTACAGGAAAACAGTGGGGTAATAACACAGCAGTAAAGATGGATTAGAGTTAGGAAAGCTCATTGCCCTAGCAGGCAGGATTCTTCTATTAATGATTTAAAGGAATAGACTTTGTTCTAATTTTTTTTTTTTTTTAAATCAGAGATTGGCTCAGAAGAAAATGACTGTGCTGTTTATATTCCCTTTTCATGATTTCTCGGGGGTCTCTTTAGGTGCAATGGTAAGGCCAACATGGGAAGGAACTTTGATCAGCTTTTCAGCTTCTGCTTTATGGTGCAGTTGTAATCAGTCAGCTAAAATTGGCTGGAGTTAGAATTAATATTACTATATCCTTATTAAGGAAAGAGTGAGGTTCTTTTTCTCTCCCTCTCCCCCTTGCACACATACACGCATTACAAAATTGTGCACTTTCCCATCCTAATTCATGTTGCTCTTTCTATAGAACAAGTAATTGTTCTGAGACTGCCTGCACGACCCAAGAGCTTTGTGTATTTCCCTCCTTTCCTCATTCACATGGACTGCATCTTCTGATATAAAGATGTTAATCTTGTAGTGGCCTGACAACACCAGCAGTGCTGTGAGTGATTGTACTATTAAGTGAAGAAGTTCCTACAGGTGAAATCCTTCCTGGCTGGAATTTAGCAGGAATCTTGGCACTGGCATCAATGGATCAAGCTCTTCATCGTAATGCTTTTTATTTGCAGTTTTCTTTACAGTAACTTCTAATTTCTTTCCTCTAGGTTGAGGATAAAATGTGCTATGCTTTTCTTTTACTCTTTTTTAGAGATCTGAATTTCATTCCTGGAAGGTTTCTGTTTCTGCATGAAAAGCAACTGGGATTACTTATCTTTTTTTAAAGATACATGTAGTACTTTTTTGCCTTCATTCATTTGGAGTTTAGAATAATATAGTCAGTTTTAATAGGATATGGTGTGAAACTGTTGGAAGTTTGACCCTTTCATTACTGCATCCTCCAGGGCATCTAGGATTTGGTACTGGTGACTTGTTGAGTTAAAGTGCATCAGTTTCTTCTAGTGTTGCACCTTTGAAACATCAGTCTCTCATAATATTTCATTTTTATTATCCTAATAACCACATTTTCTCAGGCAGCACGAGCACGTAAGGCTTTCTTTATCCTTGTTACCGAAAAATGATGAAAGGTCCCCATATTTTTACGTCTCTGTCTCTACTCTCTGCTGAACCATTGAGTTTTCCGGAGGCCTGCCATGGCATTGGATATGCTGACAGATTATGCTGTGGGAGCAAAAGAAATAGTGAAATAGTAAGTCTTCCAGTCGTGCCACTAACCCAAGCTGTAAATGCTGCACTGCAATCACTTAGGTAATTCTTTGTGTTTTCTCTTTGCTCAAGGCAGTCTGTGGTGTACAGAGTGTTGTGATGGCAGATGGCCCTTTCCCCTCAGATATTTTGGGTTGGGTTTCACGGGGAACTGGGGTTTATGTGACTGTGCTTCTGTCCTGATGGACAGGCTTCCAGCTCTTCAGTTCTGAGATGTTTCCAAGCCAGTGTTCATACTCAAGCCACCTGAAGAGAACCATGCATTCAGGAGAAACAAATATCTCAAACATATTTAGTTACTGCATTTTTCAGAAGCAGAACAAAGAAGTCTTATTTATTGGCATCTCTGCTGTGAAAGAAGCTGCTGCATAAATTCTGTACTTACTACTCACCAGGAGTGAAAGATGTTATAAATGTCCCCACAGCAGAGAAACCTTTTTATTGGTGCTATTTTCCTACTGGACACCAGAGAATTTAGCCCTGACATCAAGATACTCCAGGACACATCCCCTGGCTATTAGTACTTCTGGTTCGGAGGAAACTCAGCAGTACCCATCTCCTCATACCTGCACTTCAGTGCACGTGTGCAGGCAAACCATCATCTGCCTGCTGTATGGGCCAAACTTCCTAGCAAGCAAGCAAGCTGAGACTCAGTAACTGGTCTGCTGGTTTATCTACAGCGGGAAAATACCTGATTGCATTAAAAATACGTTATGGCTTTGTCTGATGTCTCCAAGAACAGAGGGATGCAAAAAGATGGGGAAGGGAAGAGAGTGGCAAGGATTTGGGCAATGGGAGGTTGAACATTTGGTCTCTGGAATAATGCTTCATTTCCAGGCATTTCTGCCTGTGAGTACAGAGGATGCTGTCTGCTGGTGCCCCAGGTCCCTGCTGTGGTGGGGGGAACACGATGGGAAGCTTTGACAGCCCAGGAGGAGCTGCTCAGTGTGAGATGGAACAGCAGGGAGGGCATGGGTGGGCTGTGCAGGGGGTGGTGAGTCATAAACTCTTGATCCCAGATCCTCCCTCCTGCCACCTCCCTCCAGAGGAGATTGTTCTCAGCTTCTCTTTCATCTGAAGAAATAAGATATTTCATATTAGCATTCATCTCAGTGCCAACAAAAGATCTTCAGACTAGCAGTTCTGAAGCAGAGAGAGATTTGTCTCTTAGAGAACATGTAAAAGGTATTATTATAAATGTGCGAGAGAACAAAAACAAGCTCGCTGCTAAAATGTCGATAATCAGTTAGTCCCCTGAATAGCTTACAATCTGATTCTTCCCCATATTCTCACAGTGCAGGAGGAGAAATGATTTAATTTGGGAATCCACACAGGAATGACGTGCCGTGCTCAGCCATAGAGTCAGTTTTCTTCTGCCGCTTCTCTTGTTCCTTGAGCTCTTTTTTTTTTCTTTCTAAGCTTCCCAACATCCCTCCTGAACTCTGTGCACAGCAGAGAGCAATGACCTTCCAGGCTTTCAAAACCCTGGAGCCACTGCTGGAACAAAAATACAATTCCTCTGAAGCACCTGTTCTGCATGGTTTCCTTCAGGCTGAGGTGCTGCTTGGAGCAGCCTCCATGCCTCCTTCCACTCATCCTGGAACTGCAAAGCCATCAGCTTTTCAGAAAATGTTTCTTGGCATCCTGGGCCCCTGCTGCTGGAGCATAATCCGTGGAAAGGGAAGGGAGGTGGCTTTCTCTCAGAACTGTAAATGGCTGAGGAAAGTGTGAAGTGCTGAGGAGCAGAAACCTTCCTGTGCTTTGGGTGAAGCTGGGTCCTGTCTGTGTGCTGGGATGAGCTCGTGTTTGGCCAAACAAAAAGTAAAAGAGAAGTGCCCTCCTCTCCCCACAGTTGTGCATTTACTTTATTTACCTTCTGCAAGTGTCTTCTGCTGTGATGGCTGAGGGGTTTGAGGGCAGAACTACAGCCCTGTGCCATGCAGAGTCTGTCTTTCCCCTCATGCAGGGGGGAAATATTATCCCTGTATTAGCTCTTCTCCACTCCCATGCCTCATTTGATAGATGTATTTAAAATACACATGCTGCCATTTCCTATGCCTGTTCTTCCAGAGCTCTGCCATGGAGATGAGCTTGAATATATCATTCTAATTCATCATAGCTTGAGTTTTAGTTGTGGCCATTTCCACTTCAATTGCATCCTCCCCATTACCCGTCCTGCCTCCGCTGCCATGGCCAACAGCAAGATGGACTGAGGTAATTATTTGTATTTAGGCCTGTTTCTGAGGGACTGCACTGCAGTGCACTTGCATGAAGGACAGCCTGTTAGCACTGAAATGATGTGGCTGCAGACAGAGAAGAGGAATAGATTCACCCAGGTAATTCAGCCTTAACCTCTTGAGTTCTCATTACTTGGTGTCCACCCAGTGCTACTGCCCACCTCTTTCCTTTTTAAATGAGATCCAGTAACTAACAGAGAAATTATGGCAATTTGCTATATGAAATTTGTGATTATTTGCATTTAATTAAAGGCTTCTCTTGGGAAAATGAAGGGCAGCTTAACCTCAGAGAAGCCTCTACATCTCCAGTAATTGCTTCTAATTGAAGTGTTTTCAGTTTCCATCCCACCACAAGAAAAGGGAAAAGAAAAAAAAACCCCAAACCTGAAGAGTTCACTCCCACATACAGGGTCCCTGAAAATTATTTTATCCTTGTGCAATTAAGGTGACTGAGGGTCCTCAGAAATGATTCTTCAGTGTGGGTTAACCAGCTAAAATTAAAGTTTCATTACTGCAAAGGCTGGTTTGTGGTGTGCTTATGAGAAGTGCAAGGGCACAGCCCATATTCCTGAGCTGCTGTGCTGACTGACACAGATCCAGGGGTGCAGGGGCACCTCTCTTGCCTAAGTCCTCCTGATGGTTTCTGGTTTTGTACAGGTTTTTTTGACTTCCAATGGTATTTTGCTTATTATTGTTTACACCTTTTTGGCTCAGTGTGTCCTGTGAAACACAGGAGAGGGGTTTTCTGAGCTGGAGGTGTGCAGGGCTGAGCAGCAAGAGAGCTTTTGGGGCTGGGAACATCTTGGACATTTCCCTGCATTTCCACCTGTGTGTGTCTCAGTTTTTGATGCTGCAAAAAGTGTATCCTTCTCATGCCAGAACCATTCCCTGGTCATCCTGGCACATGGAGTGTGTGTCCCTAGAGCAGGGGTGGCGTTTTATGAACCACCCAACCCTGGCACAGGCGTTTGGAACCAGCCCTGCTCTGCCCAGGGGCCACAGTGCCCGGCCAGTGCCCAGGTCAGTGGTGCTGCTGGGGGGGTCTGGAGTGCCCGAGGATCCCGTGTCTGGGGAGAGGAGCCTGTCAGCTCATGATAAAGCCACCACCTCCACTTAAGCAGCGCTTCAAATACACAAATTCGGCCTAATTACGACTATCAGCATTTCCGTGCAGCTTCTGGCAGTGACGTCTCTGCTTGCACCCTTTGGCTCTGTTAAATCCCTCCTTGTATTGTGGATCTGCCAGCAGGCATGACATAAATAAAAGGGTGTATGTTGTAGCAGCAGACATGGCCATTTTCTGCTGTTTATTCTTTCCATTGAAGATACTAGTGTTGAGAAACATGAGAGTGTTGTGCTTTCCTGTGTTCTCGCCTTGTTCATTAACGCCTGGTATCACACAAGTCAGCAGGAATATGCATCTGATTCCTGCTCTGTATTATCCCTGAGGCTCTCTTTAAAGTACACTGAAACACATAGAATCTCTAGATGGACTGAAATCTTTCAGAGTAACCTCTGAGTTGGCTACGGGTGAATTGTCAGAAATGGAAACATCGTTGTTTGTCATATTTTTTGAAGTTGCAGCTGCAGGTAAACACATGAAAACATTTGTGACCTGCCTCTGTTAACTTCTTAGCCAGCAAACGTGCTTGGAAAAGTGCACCTCTTCATTTTAAGCATAAAAAAAAATGTTTTAACTCTTTATACAGAGTCCTGAAGTACTTGTATTTCGTGTAGGTGCAAGTCATATAGACGTGTGTAGGTGCTGATTTTGATTCAGATTATTTAATAGGGTGGTATTGTTTCTGCTAACAAATATTAATCTTTCAAAACAAGACATCAGAGAATTTTATTCTAGGAAACTAGGAAATCAAATGCCTTTTATAGTCTTTAGTTTCTCTGTATAGTAGAAAGGGAATTCCTGCTAATTACATATTTGTGCACACAAACCACTTCTGAATCAAGCACTTATTTACAGGGAGATATCATCAACAGACACTGATGGAAGGCTTGCAACAAAGCCTTGAGCCTGGTGAAGGGAGGAAATTCAGCCTGAGCAGCTGATGGCTGAGTTGCGAAAATATCGGGTGGATTTACAGAAAACTGCTTTGTCTAGAAGGGAGAACAATTCAGTTCACCAGCAGGTATACATTGAAAGGCAAATTTCATCTTTATTTGAAGTTTCCTATTGACCGAAGATATTTGTCTTTGTTAGTATGATAAAGGATTCAGCCTTGTGCATTGCCCAAGAAGCAGGCTGGATGTTAGAAAGCTGATGTGTGTAATTCCTTTCTTCTTCCCAGTGGAGCTACATTTACTGCCATTACACCTTTCTTCTATTAGGAAGCTTTTGTGCAGAACAGTTTGCCTTGTCAGTCCTTTTTATATTGAGGAGAGATTGAGGAGCTTTTACATATTCAGGGCTAAAATAACAATTCCCTCTATAGGGAGGCTGAGGCCAGAAGAATACCCTGATGTTTTTGCCATGTCAGGAACCCTGTGAGGCAGCAGCAGCTGGGGCATCCTCGGCTCCCTTCCCACAGGAGCACCACTGTGGTCACTTTCCAGCCTCCCAGCTTCCAGCCAGGGCAGCTCATAACAAATTTGCACTCACCATAATGACACTGAGAGATTTCCCTACAGGAGCAATCTGCACAAGGGAATGGCTTCCCACTTGAGGACAGAAATCTGTGCTGTAGGCAGGGTCAGGACCCGGGGTGGGAAGGTAGTTAATTCCAGTTTTGCCTGTAAATTATGCTAAACAGACATGGAGTGGCCAGTCGGTTGTTGCATGACTCGGTTCTCCTCTTCATAGGGATGTAAATGGGTGGCATCAAGTTGGGGTTGCACTGTTACGAGTGAGAGAAGAACAGACTGGCAGCATAGAGCTCCAGAGGGCAACTGCAAAGGACAGGGATTTAAACTTTGAAATATGGACAGTATCTGGGCAATTGCAAAGAAGCATCTGTCCTGATTTGGAGGGTTTTTTGGAACTTTTTTTTCCCACTCTCATAGTCAACAAAAGAGACTATTGCTTTGGGTTGATAATAATCTGCAAGGTGACATGTTAAATGGATTTCACTCACCTACTAAGTTTGTCAGTTTAAAACAAATACATAGATGCTGTGAGGATTTATGCACTACAGAACATGTACAAGGACCCAAGAGAGCTGTAGAGACAAAAATAGCTGGGAAAAAAGTATGAATCCATTCTCTGAAGACTTGCAGAAGCAGGGTTCCAGCTTTGGAAACACGGCATAGGAACCTGGAAATGGTGGACAAGTACACCCCTGTAAATGAGATTAAACTAATCAGTTGTGCTCATTTCTCTCTTTCCTTTTCCTCATTGCATGTTTTCCTGTTCTTCAAATTCATCCATCCAGTAAGAGATGTGAAGTTAAATGGCTGAACTCTCTGCTCAGTCACAGTTCTCCCTGATGCTCATGTTGGAGGCGCTGGCTGAAATGCTCACTGAGAGCAAATGTGGAGAGATGATGAGATCCATGGTGGGGAAATGACCACCATCCATCCAAAATGTTTTCAGCGGCAGCACTGGGAAGGGAATACACTGGTGCAATCTGTAGCTCTTGTTTCTGTTTTAAAGGTCTCTAATGAGCCGTGTGTGCACTGCATTTCACCCTGGGAAATCCCACTGAAATCTGGCGCTCGCGTTTCATTTCTTGCGCTGCTATATTTAGGGCAGAAAGCAGATCTCCCAGCGTGGCTCCTTCTGGCTTATAGAAACCCTGCGAAGTGTCTTAGTAATATACACTAATTGCTTACCAAAGCTGGCAGCTCCCTGTGAAAAGCCTTTAAAAAGATGGGAAGTGGAAGCAGAGCAGTTGCCTGCACTTTCTACAGGCACGTGGCAGTAGCCAGTTGTGTGTGTGCCATGGGGATGAGGGACAGATGACCTCAGGGGATGTGATGTGGTCTTCATTACTGAGGGCTCTTACTCAGTCACTGTTTTTCTGCTCCTCCTTTCTTGTCCTTTGGATGAAGAGTCCAATCAGAGGTGTCTCCATTGAGTTTTAATGAGTGAATTAGGTATTTTTTAAACCTGCAGTCAGTGGTAGTCTCAGAGCATGCATATTCCCTTCCTCTGATGTATTTATTTTTAATAAGTTCCCATCTTTCTTGACCTTAGTTCCACTAAAAGTCATTCACAGCCATGCCAAGTCAGGCATTCAACATCATCTTGTTATAATCAAAGGAATGAACCTTTCTGTTCAATACAATCTTTTTCCTGTGCTGACGCCTGCCAGCCCAGCTGTACCCAGATTTCTGCAGTTGAGGTGACAGGGTTGTCCATGCCTTGTGTTAAAGAAATCTGGTGCCACGGATATTTTTTAATTGTGGGTAGGAGAGAGAAGCAATACATGTCAGCATTAGCAGTGTAAGGTGAGAATATTGTAGTTTTATATTCTGGTATTTGGAGAAGTATTTCAGGTATTTCATATCCTTTCCATACTTGTCTATGTAGGGAAAAAATCTTTAAAACTTAAGAGTAATGGAGTGACTACAGTTTGGTAGAAATGACATTCAAAATCTACTAAATTAAGCAGAGAACATGTCCATCCCAGCAGCTTTTTGTTATCTTTCACGGTTCTTTGATAGGGATGTAATTTTCTGTAATCACTCAGAAAGATGGTTGGATATTTTTTCTATTAAATTCTGAAGGACTTAAACCTTTTCTGGCTTACCTTTGCTATTTTTCATGTTTATATACAACAGTATAATGCATCAGCATTTTTATACGTTTCCCATATAAAAATGAGCCATGTTTATAGAGGCTGTCAGACTTTCTATTCCACAGAATAACTGGAGCATCACTGTAAGTTGACACCAGCCTAAAAATCACATATAGTTGCTGAAATGTCTTATTTTATGGCCCTGTTGCTGTTTAATAGCTAAGCTGTGCCCTTTTCTTAATTTACTGTTGCTATCCAGGAGTGCATTGGTGTAGGGGGATGCTCTGCAGAGGTTCCAGGGTAGCTCTGCTGCTTTTGTGGGTGCCCTGATCAGCAGAGCTGCCTGTTGGGTGAGGAACTGCCCAAGCTGTGATAATTAACTGGTGAAGTAAACCACTCCAGACTGCTTTAACCTTCTTCCAGCAGGTTTCTCCTACCAGGCACTGGAATATAAAATGATGACTTTTTTTTTCTGTCTCCTCTGTATTTAGCCTCAGGAGATTTTGGATAGGTTTTGGCTATTACAGACATAGTAAATGCCTAGCTGGAAGCTATCTGGAATTCATAACCTAAGGTATTTAGGAAATCATAAAAGCTGAATGGATTTTTTTCTTTTTTTCTTTTTTTCTTTTTTTCTTTTTTTCTTTTTTTTTAAGAGAATAGCTCCAAGAGCTGAAGGCACTGCCTGCCTTTCAGGTAAATTCCATTCAGGATGATAAATTGTGGCTGAATTGAACCAAAATGTTCCTAATGGCCCTAGTCAAAAGGCCTATTAGAGGATGTCTAACTCACTTAAATTCCTTTTGGCTTTAACTTGTTAATGATTAAGTGTTTTAGGGCTAAAGTGATATACACTTAAAGGGCACTTTGCTTTAAGGTTAGCCAAACTGAGCACCTCAAGTGAGGGACACAGATTCACTTGGGTGACTTTCAGGCAGAGAAATCAGAATGTTGTCTCTACAGGTGGGTAATTCTGTGGGAATATTTGCAGGACACCAGGCAGGTTTGTGGAAGATGAAGCAGAGGAACATTCTGGAGTAGAGAGGAACAGCAGCTTTGGCCGGCCCTTGTGGTTTTTAGATCTCACTTTTGATATTGCAGAGAGAAAGTTGATTTATCTTCTGTTATGACGTTTGGAGAAGTAAACATTTGGTGATATCAGGGGTGTTTTCCCAAAGGAACAGCTGGTGAGTTGTAAGGCACCAGCCCTGTGCTGAGTCATGCAGGTCCTTGGGTTTAAGTGTGGTTTTGGAGCAATGAAGGTGCCAAATCTGTCTGGTAATCACAAAGGTTTGGACTCCTGTCCAATCCTGTGCTGCTGACCAGTGAGCAATGTCCTGTGTTTATCTGAAAGGATGTGCAATTATGTTTTAGAAATCCCTTCAGCACTGTCAGCTGTAGGAACTTCTCAATTTCTTAGATTTTTAATGTCTCCTGACAGTGGATCACAGAAAATTCCAAGTCACTTCACACAGGCACTTATGGGACCTGGGTACTCACAGCAGCCTTGCTCACATGGATATTAATGTTCAGTTTGGCTTTTTTTTAACTCATGTCTGAGTTTATTGGAATTGAGTTTTGCCTTCTAATCCTTTTCCACGAGTGTTATCAGCACACAGATTCAGCAGTTGCATACACTGCCTTCTGCTCAGGCACAATCAGAGGTGACCTGAAGATCCAGTCCCTGGATCAGGCTCACACTCAACTTCCTTTATCCAGGGCTGTGGTTCAGGGCCAGCAGGCACCACATGCAGGAAAAAATGCCAAGGAGAAGTACCAGGACTGGCCCCATAATAAAACATATGCCCTGGCACAGCTGGCTTGCAGAAAAAGCTGAAAGCATTTTTTCCAGAATATCCACATTGCTCCTCGGGCTGCACAGGCAGCTTGCAGGCATCTAGGACCATAACACTGCCATCTTCTGTCATTTTTATTGCAGAATAAAGGACGTATTCTTTATAAATTTCAAAATACCCATTTTCCTTTGTTTTTTCCCCTCTTGGTGATGCAGCTTCCCACTGGGGGTTTTAAGCAAACATTGTTCCCAGCTTGTTTGGGATGCTGTTGATGGGAATTCCTGGCCCAGAGCATTGCAGACGTCTGGCTCCTCCAGAATGTTTCTATTCCCCTCTGTGTCGCTTCCCCTTTGATATCTGATGATTCAGCAGGTCTTTAATTGCTGTTCCTCTTAGCAGGGAGTTCTCTCGCTCAATACGTTAAATATTTGATTGCCCCAGGTCTCCAGACAGAGCAGGGCACACGGGGGGATTTAGAGCTCCCAAAGCAAAGCCTGTTGCCCTTCCAGACAGTGAGTTTGGGAGCTCAGCTCGAGGCCATGCCTGGAAAGCCTCGCCTGGAGCCCGGGGGCACCTCAGGGATCCGAGCAGGGCCGGGTGGTTTGGGATGCTGGGGGGCATTTTGGGATGGCAGCAGCTGTGCTGTGTAAGACTTGCTGCAAGAGGGTCTGCACATCACCAGAGAGGCCCCCCTGCATGCCAGGAGGCAAGTGTGGCCACGTGTCCTGCAGCTCCCAGAACTCCTTTTTTTGCTCTGTTTTTAAAGAAGCAATGCAGAGATACCCACTGGGATACTCCTGTGCTTGGTGGGTTGTGGAGTGTGCCTTCAGGGACTCAGTAAGATGGGCTATTACAGCAGTAAAATTATCTTCTGGTAACTTTCTCTAATATTATGCGTGCATTTCATACTCAGTGATCTGAAATAAGAACACTTTTAATCGTGTTTTCCAAGTGTTTTAGGTGAATGCACTGTGTAGGGACAATCTCTGTGTGTTGCAGAAGGAAGCCTCCCTTCCAGGTGGGGCTGTTCCCTGGGCATAGTTGGGTTTTCAGCCTTGCAGGTGGCTCCTTGAGAGGGGAAATCCAGTCCAGCATTCCCAAACATGCAGCACATGCTCGGAAGGCTGGGATTTGCTGATGGCTGATGCCTCCCCGCTCTGGGGAGGACTCGCTCCACACGGTGCTGTGTGGGAGTGTGCAGACTCACACTGTGGGGAAGCAGGAACAGTCCTGAGGATTGCCAGCAGTGTGGGCTTGAGGCAGTAGCTGCAGTGCATTCTGTGGAGGAGAATATCCCAAATGTACCTCTCTGCATCTGCCTTTGGGCTTCCTGTTGCTCTGAAGTCTCGCTGCCTCCGTGTTTCTAGTGCAGCGTGGAGTTGTGTTGGGAGTAGAACACAAAGGAACACTGAGAAATGCAGACAGCAGCATGCACTTCACACACACATTCCATCACTTCACCCCTGGTGGGTGGCACTGGAGAGAAGAAAGACCTTGGCAGGGATAATGGGGGAAGGAAGAGCCCTACAGCCTCACTTTGTTAATCCTATTAGCCTGGTCCTAATGTAAGAGAGGCTGCTGCAATGCACATGCTCAAGCAATGGCTTGAAAAAAATCGCACAAGTTTCCCTCCCACTGAGTCAAAGAGAAGCAATCTCACTCCCACTGAAATGAAATAAATGTAGCTGCTATTAGAGCAGAGCAGTGAGCACCAGAACTATCATTTTGTAGAGCAGACCTTTTAAACGGACCTTCAGATTAAGAAAAATAGGTGCAGAATAAAATTCTGTCCTGAAGCAAAGCTGGCAGTACTGCAGCAGTGAGACAGAGGAACCCTATGAATACATAAGTGGTGTTTTCCCACATTATTCAAAGTGCCCACTTGCTGAGCAAGTGGAGCAGAAAGTTCTCGGCAGATGAGGAATGGGGAGAGAACAGTCCATCTGCACGGAGCCTTGACTTCTGCCAGGCCGTTAATATCAGGGATATCTATGACCTTCCAGTCAGGCAGGGGAGAATAACTCATCAGCAGTCAGGTTCAATCCAGCTAATGTTTCCAAGATTAAACGCTTACTCGCAGAATAGATTCGATTGCCAATTTTATGGTGAACCCTTCCTGTCCTTAAAATTTTCAGTGTTCAGGCTGCTGCGGGTTTCGAGCTCCCCAGCATAAGCTGTGGTGCTGTATGCAAGGAGAGAGCTGGAAAGAAATGTGGGAGAGCTTGAGAGGCTTCCTTTGCTCTGAGCAATGCAGAAAATTCCCTCTATGATGCCTGATGAGAACCATTCTGCATCTCAGTATCTGGATTCTGCAGGTGCCCCCAAGGTGAGACAGTCGCCCTTGTGTCCCTTCAGCCACATCCAGCTCTCCAGGAGCTCAATCCCAGTGGTTCTGCCAGGACTGAATGACTGAATGACCTTCTAACTGAATGACCTTTGGGGATGAGATGGGCCATTGTGGCCCTGTGGCACTGCAAGGCTTTATTTTTGAAGGATGCCACTTAGAGATTTGACCATTATCTTCATTAATGGAAACCAATTGGTGGTGCAGCCCTGTCTAAGGCAGCAGAGCACATGAGGGAAGCCTGGAGACTGCCAGCTTTCAGCATAAGCTAAAGGCTTTTGCAGCAGTAATGCACACTGTGTTCTAGATTGGAAAATCAGGGAGTTTGCCCCTGCACACAAACATCTCAGCTCTCAGGAGTGGAATGGAGGTGGGCTGAGTCACCTACTCAGTGCCCACCTCGGGGAAGATTTCCATAGAGCCAGTTTACCTGTCTCCTGTTGATAAAAATAATTGGAATTATTGGACCTTCAAAGCCGTGGAGAAAGTAATGGATGACCAGCTGCACTTCAAATGAAAAAGTAATCTGTGGAATAATTGCTGCCAGTCAGTCCGAGCCCAGCTGTGAAATATTAATGGGTTGCTTGATCAGTCTATACAGAGCTCTCAATCATCCTCCTGGAGAGCAGCACAAACGCAGCAAACAGCTCAGGGTTTGTACTCAGCCAGATTATTGACAGGGGCAGAATAAGATGTTCTAATGTGGTGTTTGCTGGATGCAAGTAACAGTTATTGGGTGCTAATGGAAAACTTTTTCATGATATTTATGTGTTCGGAGATGATCTGTCTTACTCCTCTTCCAGCACCCTCCGTGTCTCTCACTGGGGACAAGCAATGGCAGCCTGTGGACAGCCCTGCTGTAAAACCTGGCAGCAAGGCATAGTCTAGGAGGAAAAAAAAAACACACTGAGCAGAGGACTTGCTATATTTAACAGTAACCTGTGTGCCTCAGCTGTGCCTGGTGAAAAGGGAGCTGCCACCCTGATCCAGCCAAGCTCTGCACTTCAGGTGTGTGAGCACTCCCACTTGCCTCAGAGAGACTTTGCATAAGCTGAAGCACTTTGTGAGATTGAAGTCTACTGAGTAGGAGTTCATAAGTAAAAAGAAAAAAGATCTGCCCAGGATTTCTCTTTTGGAGCCCTTGAACTTAAGGGAAGTTCAGCTTCAAAAAATGGAGGCAGCCAGGGAGTGAACAGAGGCTGCTTTGATTAGGAAAGCTGCAAAGTTCTGATGGTCCCATGAGATACAGGCCTCATGCTGCATTTGTTAATGGGAATAATCACTTCTTTGCTGTCCCTCTGTGTGCCTCCTCCTGGTCAGAGCAGATCTGAGCATCTCAGTGTCCATCCTGCCACACTGCCTTAATGTGGCCACAGGACAGTGCCAAACCTCAGAGAAAAATCTGGTTTGTCTCTGAAGGGGGGTTCAGCTTTGTCACTGGGGACTGCCCTCACTGTGTGTTGCAGAAGAGCATTGCATCAACTTCAGAAACTTCTAGGAGATGAGGGATTTGGATCTCTGTGGTTTTCATAGTGTACAGCTTTGAATGTGGATGGTTTCTGACTCCCTGAGAAGGAAGTGGCCCAGCCATCATCCTGGACAGTGCAGGACTTCCCCTTCTCCTGCAGCTCCAGGGCTGTCCTTTTGTGTAACCTCATGTCATTCCCTGGCCCATTTTTCTCCTTTCCAATCCCTTTTCTCCTTTCCAATCCCATATCACCACGATGAGATTTTTTTGGAAGGGACAGACTATTTTATTTGTATAATAAAATGTAATCATTACTACTGTAATTATTATTTGTATAAATCATAGAAAACCTAGGCTCAGATTTCAGTATTAACCAGTAGACTCCATCCTCAGCAGTCCATTTGTTAGACTGTGGAGCAAGTAGTACAACACAGAAAACTTTGCTCTTGTGGGCAGCATGGCCTGAAGGAGCAGAGTCTTCCAATGCCTGCAGGACAACACCAGAGAGCCTGTTGAGCCACGTGTTTAAGATGATTGCTCTAGATATTATTGCTTTATAAATAGCAGTTAATAATAGTAGCATAACAGCAAGGTTCTCAGCTGATGCAAATTGGAAACTGTAATTCCGTAGAAGTTAATGGAGCTCAACTGATTTACACTAGTTGGCTGTCTGGCCCCTAGCAAATGATCCTAAATCTGATAAAATTAAATGAGATTCAAAGCTCTCTCACATAAGAGAATATTAAACCCTATCTCTGCTGTCAGGCAGAATTCTGCATGGCTGTCAGGCTTTTTAGCTGGGACTTTAAGATCCTGTTTTAAGTTCTTGATTTTATTATTAGATATTTTTTTCACTTCTCTCTCTTTTGTTTTGTTTAGTTGGTTAAATCTTACTTTCTAAAAAGGAGAATTAGAAAAATCACCCATTTTGATACATCATTAGATGCCATTTGTTGGTATTCATGAGCTGTTGGCAGAGATCTTAAAGCCATAGAGATTTGTGCCCTTTAATTTCAGTTAAAAATGCAAATAGACATTGAAAACATCTGTTCAGCATCCGTCCTGGAGAGGTCTGCAGCCGCGGTGTTTTTTGCTTGTCCTCAGGAAGCCACTGTAAATTTTATTTAATATAGGCCTCTAGCCTATAAATTAAAAAACAAGCAAACAAACAGGTTTTCAAATTTGGTGGAGTTAAAACTGAGTGTTGAATTAGTTCATGACAAGCTGTGGGTTGATTTGGAGCATGGCTCAACAAGGTGACTGCTCCTGGGGAGGGGACACAGCGGACAGAAGTGACAAGCTGGGAGATCTGGGAGAAGTTCACCCTTTGAAGATTTCTTGTTTGTCTCTCATCTCCTGGCATAAACATACAAACCACGCTTCCTTCTCTTGGTTCTGCTGCAGAGATCCAAACTGTCTTGAGCACTTTGAAGAGCAGGCTTTAGAAACCCTGCCTGGTTTGACAGAACTGGGGCGAGGGGTGGGAGGTGACAGCCTGGCAGAGCCTCTGTGCAGAGCAGCCCCTCTGACCACAGTGTCTGCTGCAGGAATGGATTTAGCTCTGCTGGGTGTGAAACACAAACCTGATCTAGTGATTGCCCCGTGACTCCCTGTGGAGTGGTACCTGCGTGTCTGAGTCAGGACAAAGTCACTGGGAATGTGAGGCTTCAGTGCGAAGCTTCCCTGAGGATTGGAACGGCTGGAAACAGCCACAGGCAGGGTCTCTGTACAAGTCCCAGGACTGAGACTGCTCAGAAGGGTGGAAAAACCTCTCATTTGTGTCCATGCTGCTGTGAGCAGTTTTGGGCAGCTTTCACAGATGTTGATGTGAAGTAAAACACCAGGAATTTGTTTGAAAACAAGCGTAGAGCTCAAACCATAGATTTGTTTTCTTCAGTACATTACTGCATGCTGAGGTCTCCACTAAAGCAGAAGGTAAATGAAATCATCAGCATCGGCTTTGCTGAATTTGATTAAAAAAGGTAATTTGTGTTTAAAAATTCATGGCACAGGCCCACAGTTGCTCATGCAGACATGCAGGGTGCAATCAGACAGCCTATGTTTGTTGTAGGAAACCAGCACTAAAAGTTGAAGCCATCCTTATTTGAGTTAGAACATCTCGGTGGAGATTTTTTTATCTGTTAACTTTCTCCCTGAATTAATCTTTCCAGTCAGCATTGTACAAGCAACTTCCCATTGTATCATTTCTATTGGATCCATTCATAAAGCTGAAATCTCAGGGTAGACTTGAAAGAGTAATAGATAGAAAAATACAGTCACATATATTTTTCCTAATTCTGGTAGTGAGCTGAGAAAATCTATATTCCCTGAAAATACAGAGCGTTGGATTTCCCAAGGCATAAAGACATCCCTGGTGTGTCTCTTGCTGTAAATCTGAAGTGGCATCTCTGTGCTGGTGTGGCTCCTTCAGCAGTGGAGGAACTCCACGCTCTTGGGGCCAAACAGCTGCAGCTTGAACCATGTTTCTGTTAAAACCCTCCTGATTGTTACAGTTTGTTGGTGAGCAAAGTTCATAATTGCTGCCAGTGAATTTAGAGCAAACGGCAATAAAATAGGTGTACATAAAAGAAAATTTCATCTGCAAGCCGAATGGAAAAGGAACCCTGCGTGGGTCTCTGGAAATGATGTGTTACTGGGTTTTGTGAGACTAAGCAGAAATGCAGCAGCCCTGCGTGCTCAGATCGTCGAGTTGCTGTGTGTGAATAAGGGTAACAGGATTTGGACAACACTGGGAGGGAGACAGGGAAATTAATTTTCTTGGTGTGCTGCCTGTAACTTTCAAACAATTCTGGGAGACTCCTGATAAGGGCCGGTGAGACTTGTTCTGGGAACAAAATGATGTTAACCAATCTGTGAGTAAACTCTGGCTCGGCACTCCACTTGTCATTATTCAATCTGTCCTGACGAATAACACAGATAAAAGGATGCTCTTACTCCCTTGATGCAGAGGACTGACACACACAGTGAATCATAATCAAGCCAGGGACTCGGGTTTTTCCCTTTTTTTATTATTTTTTTCAGATAAGAGAAGCAGTTACCAGCTTTTAAATGGCATCATAAATTATTTGTTCTCTTTTGGCAAAAATGCTTATTTGCATCTCATAGCGAAAATCATCTGGGCTTTGGAGAAATTGTTTAAGACTTATTTTAGTGTGTGTTGTTATGTTTTGCTTATCCAAGCTCTGGGCCAACTGTAATTTACTTGATATTAATTGGTCCGGAGCTGTGAAATGGGCATATTGAGCCAAACTGCTTTTGTGCTGCGTTACCCAGGTTTAAAAAATGAAACTACAAATGCCCAAACCTCTGTCTTTTCCTGTATTTCAGATAAATCCAAGTCCAAAGTTTTGCTTTGTTTGATATAATTTCCTTATTGCTAAATACACTAAATATATTAAGTTAGCCACTGCTTCTACCTTTTGCAGACATTTTAAGAAATGCTTTTTTAGAGTTATGTATAATAAAGATACTACAAAGAACGCTTTTTAGGACTTTTAATGGAACTCCAAAGGCACATTTCCTCTTATTTCAAGTGCAGTACAAGGGCTCCTCTACCATCTTCCTGAAGGGAAGAAGTGAGAGAAGTCAAAGCACAACCCCTAGAAATCTGAGCAAATGTTCTTACATGTGTTGCTGATCAAGTTTTCCTGGAGCAGCAATTAACTGTGCAGTCTCCATGAAGAGCTAACATTTGGCATCCTCATGTGCTGGTGGTGTTCCCAGGCTGGCTCCAGGCATCAGCTCCTGCTTTCCTTTCCCTTTTGCCATTGCCTGAGCCCTTGTGCAGCCCCCAGCTCTACTGAGCTGAGCCTAGAGAAATAAGATACTCCATTAAGCTACCCATTAAGGAAGACATCAGCTTTTTTTTTCCCTGTGGTAGAGAAATTGTATATTAATTTGTCTAGACCAAAGACATAAATATTTGATTTTCATGGAGTCACCATATTAACAAAAAGTATGCAGAGTTCACTTTTGTTTCATTAGTTGCAATAAGCTAAGGCAATTTCAGTTCATAAACACGTTTTTTGATTCTATTGGCACGGTTTTAAAATACATTTAAAATCCTGTTACATGAGATCTGTAAACAAAATATAGTTCTTTCATCTAATTTATGTTGTCAAGAGCAAAGTAATTTACATAAGAGGGTTGATAGACTATCAGGAACAGCTATACTTCGAGAGAGAAAAGCCTATTAGATCTTAATCCATCTGATAAGCATATTACTTCCACCAAAGCCGAACTGCTTTCGTATTCTGTATAAATAATTCCATTTAGTGTAATTGATTATTTTACAGCAGGAACCAAGATAGATATTGTTGGAGGAGAATCAGCCTATTAGTCATGTTTTGGAGGTTATTCTGGAGAAGTCAGATTTCGATAAGCTCGAGGTCTGAGCGATTTGAGGAGAGGATGAGCAGCCAAGCTGTCGTCGTGCAGCTTCTGTTGGCTCCCAAATGTGGGCTGGGCTGCTGTGGTTTGGTTCAAGAGAGCTGCAGGAAGAAACCAGCTCCAGACTGATGCAGGGAGGTATCATCATGCCTCGGTCTGGAGCTGTGCTTTGCCCTCGGAAGGTGTCAGGCTGTCGGTGCAGAGAAGCCGCAGACGGCAATGTCAATTTTCCTTCTGCAGAAGTGTGGTTTGTGGGGCTGCCGATTGCAGAACGTGTCAGGAGTTCTCAGTGCCTGCTCTGGGGGTACTGGGTGGGTACCCAGCAGTTCTGCTCCCCTGTGGTGGGGAGGGATGGATGCTGCAGCAGTGTTGGGAGTTGTCTGGGGCAGGTGTGAGTTGAAGTGGCCTCACTGCAGTGCAGCAGAACTTATTTTATGCTCTTTCTTTTTGGCGTAATGAAAAGTTTGGTGTGGAACAACTTTTGTCTGTCTGTTTTGACTTTCTTCTTCCTTCTTGTCCCTGCATTTTGGATTTTGAGGGGTTTTTTGGCTTTTTTTTCCTGCCTTTATATTACCTTTTTCTCCTGGCTGCATGATTACGCATTCGCCTTCTGTTTGTTGCATTTGTGCAGCAAATGGAATCCCTGACTTCTCAGTGAAATGTGATTCTGCCAAAGAGCATGAAGCTCTGTTTGTGTGTGAGGACTTCTAAAGGTTCTGTTTAAAAGAGAAGGCTGTGGCTAAGCATTGGTATAATCCATGTGTGGTGGCATTTCAAGGTTATGGAAATCCAGAATCGGTTTCCACACTCAATATTTAAACTTCAGCAATGGCAACAACTCTTGTCTTCATGGTGGTTGGCTGTCACGGCAGGTTAGTGCACCTTTAGCAGAAAATAATTGGAAAAGGTGATTTTCCTTGAGGGAATGCTAACCATGTTTTTAATTGTAGCATTAATATGCCACTGCCTTTCTAATTCAAGCTGTAATGCATGGAAGGTTTTGTTGTGCCAAAGGCCCCTCCACCGTGATATATTTGCCCCTCAAAGCAGCCCTGGAATAAGGTGTAGCCTTGCCAAAGTTCTAGAAGCTCTTTACTAACTCTCTAAGCAGATGAAGAATTAGAATTTGATGCATAGTATTTCTTTAGAAAAGTAAGGGGTTTTGTTTTCTTATTTGCATAAACTCCGAAGGGCTTCCAGAGCAGAATGAAAGTAAATGTAACAGTTCATTATGAACTAGGGAAAGGAAAAGAATATTATATGGTTGAAAGGTTTGAAATTGGATTTCTTTTCTTTTCCATGGTAATGCTGATGTTGTGCTGCCCACAGCCTCAGCAGTGCTGGTGACTAAAGCTTATATTTCAGGTAGGTCCAGTTACTGGAAAGATATTGAATGAGCTTCCCCTGCAACTGTGGCAGCAGCTCAGAGCCTTTTGATGAGCAAAAAGCGGTTCTGGAGAAATAGTCCTGAGTGAAAACACTCATCTGAATGCTAACCAGGAGGTGGCTCATGAGCAGCCCATGGGCTCTTTGCAGAAGATCTTGTCAAACCATTATCTATGCCAGATTAAAAAAAAATAAAATTAAAAAAAAAAGAAAATTGTTCTTTTCTTTCTGGGAGTGAGTCTGTCTCATCTTCTCCTGTACACAGCACCCTGCACATGTTTTGGAATCGTGGCATACACTGAACTGTGACAAGCTGGACTTTGGTTATGGCTGTGCTTTATTCTCCACCAGAGCACGGCCAAATTGTGGGGCTGACTTCCCAGAGCCCCCGGTTCATGCTCAAACCTGAACTGCAAAGTGAATCTCATTGCTGAATTCATTCCTCCTGCTCTGCTGCTGTCTCTGAAGTGCATTTCTTTCTTTATTTCTGTATTTTTTAAATGGAGAGAGTAAAACATCAGGTATGAAAAAGATGGACGAGTTCAGATTTCCAGGTAATGGAACAAATACGAGGTTTGATGAATTTGTACCAGAAAAATTCTTGAATGAAGGCACAATTTTCTTTTAGAAAATTTCTTTTAGAAAACTGTAGATTTCTTTTGAGGGTTGGGTTGGTTTTGTTTATCTTGCAACCAAAACATGAGCATTTACCTTACAAAGATTGCTAAGGAAGAAATTAAAACTAATATATAGGGGTGAGTAAAACTAATATATGCAGGGTGTTGTGTAAGTGTTGTAGACCTGAGGTCAACGCTGGGTTTACCTGTTCCTTAGTTTTTTAGATTTTTGAACTGTGACTTTCAAGGAGAAGCTTCCCTCATCTGCAGCCAAGCATGCAAATATAGCACCTTCAGTTACAGACACAGCTGTGGGCAAATAAGCACATTTTTGTCACGTAATCCTCAAATCAAACCAAAGGAAACCCCTCATGGTGTCAGTTTGTAGTACCTGGCTCGTGGCATCCCTCAGAATTACAGTGGCTTTTCCTTGACAGGCTTTTGTGCTCCATCCTTCAAGGAAGGACAAACATGATGAAGTGACTGTAATAATCAGTCATGGATTTATGAGAGCACATCGATGAATTTGATTGGGATGAATAGGGAATCAAAAATCAATTAGTGGCTGATTATTGTTTCTTCCACAGATTGATTTTTAGACTTTGGCAGCCTTTAGGAACTGTTCTGCCAGGTGTGATGAGCTTAGCAATGTTAAAAAACAGGCAAGAATAAAGTCTTCATCTTACAGCATCATCTTAAATACCTGAAGTGAAGCATGAGAGCAAATCACACCTTTTCCATCTTGTGCCCACTTGCTTTTTTTTTTTTTTTTCCTTCAGTCTTAGACATCTTTTCATTCTAATTGTTTGTTAAATGCACGAAACAGGTTTGGATGTCGATCTTTCTCCTTTTCTACATCTGGTCGCTGTGTTTAAGTGCTCGTCTCTCTGTATGTGAATTACAAAAGGGTTCATTATCAGGCTCCAGAAACATGTGTCACTATTATTCAACCCATCACCGTGTTGAGGGATTGTTAGTCAGTCCCACAGGTTGTCTGATCTCTGGGACTATTGTGGGAAGGACAAAAGGAAGAAGCTTGAATTGCAGCCCAGGAGGAAGAGGCAAGGCGAGGGTTGAGCGCACTTGGGTGCTCAATGTCTTCTGCAAGCTTGGAGCCTTCCCGCAATTCAGGGTGAATTGAAAATATTCTGTGCAGGTGAAGAAGAGATCTTTTATACCCAGAGAAGTGAATGCACCGGATTCTAAAGGGATTAATGACTCCAATGTGCTTATAAAGAAAGAAAGTAAAAATATTTACTTTTGAAAGTATGGGAGCTGAGGAGTATTGTTAGTAGGGAAAGAGAGGTCACCAGTGAGAGCTGAGAACATGTAAATATTATCTAGCAGCTCTATAAACTAGGGAAGTTAAACATGCCTTTGGAGATGGGTAATTGTTAAATACTCTCAACTGCTGTATGAAAACTATGAAAGGTTTTTCTTTCAGGAGGGAAGGAGGACAGACTTCTTTATAAAGTTGCCTAAAAGCAAGAACTGGAGTCTGGAGTGCAACACTGTCTCTGTGTGGCTTAGGAGATCTTCTTTTGTAGGACATGAGTCAAAATCTAACTGAGAAAAACCCTATTCTGAATAAATATGTTTTGGCTGAACTGATTAAGGACTCAAAGTTTTGAAGTGTAAAGTGCAGTGAGCACATAAGGAGAAACATGGATTCATTTTTGTAGTGTGCGCACATTTCACAGTATGTGAAAAGCCCAAAGCATTTTCTTTTGTTTACACATTTGGTGCATTTGGAAATAAGACTGTGGGCAATTTAGGGCCCTCAGCAAGGTGACAGTGTCCATGTGTCCCTGTCCCAGCCTGGCTACCCCAGGCTCTGCTTGCAGGTCACACATCCCTCCCCTGAGTTGGCGAGGTGGCACTCAGAGTGCCCAGGCAGATTCAGGATCACCTAGTCACAAATTGGACTTGCTTCTGAAACTTCAGTCAGGAGCAAAAGTAGATCCTCAGTCTAAATATCTTTAAAATGTTGGTGTTGCCATCCTTTTGGTGGGTTTGGTGATGCCGTGTGCGTTATCACTGCTGCTGGAGGTGCAAGAACTGAAGCAAAATGTGACTATTACTGTTGCTCATCCAGATCATCTGTAAATATGGGAACATTTCTGTAGTGAACAGAATAAAAGCAAGTGAATTCTGAAGTGAAATGGTTTTTTAGTTGCGAAAACAGAGGAGAAATGGGTGCATTTACAAAGAGCATGTAACATCCCTCTTGTCAGAGGCAGGATGTGGGTGAATCACTCTGCTCCCAACCTCAGGGAATTGTGGTGAGCTGTGACAGGGTGAAGGCAATGCTTTCTTTGGGTGCCCCACTGCTGGTAAAGCTCACCTGAGACAGTCTGGATGTACCCTGACAAAGCCCTCAGAGGTATTTTCAGGAATTTCCATGTGTGAGCAAAGCCCAGGGAATATTCTGTGCAGCTGAGTAGATCCTGTCCACCACAAAAACAAGAGAATTCATGTTAGGTTAACCCTGTTTAACTGCAGAATGCTCATTATAGTTACCCAACTATTGCCAGACACTACAAATATGAGCAGGCAGGATAAAATACCTCAGTAGACCCTCACCAGAGCATTTGGCTGTGATGAGTTACCCATGTGCCCAGGTCTTTATTGCACAGACATAAACATGGGTTTTTCTGGCTGCAAACACCCAGAACTCAGGTTTCCAGTCTGATTTTTCTCTCAAAAATTTTAGACTGCAACTTTTGAAAAGGGGCAGACAGAACTATCAGTTATTTAATAAAGATAATAGCCTTTTGGGGACAGGGAAAATAATGAAAGTAATTACTAATGGGGTTTTGGCAGATTAAATGGACTCTCCAGATGATGTGAGACTTAGCTCTTCCCTGTGTTAATATGAGTAGTAAAATATTTGGATGTGTTTTTCGATGATATCTGTCAGCCTCTCATTTTTACTTTCCATGTAGCCATTTACCTCAAGCAGTCCATGAATGAGAATGCAAAAAAAAAAAAATTAGTACCTAATGTAAAAGTCTGGACTATATTCCTGCAGTGTCCTCAGGGTTTTGGTAGCACATTTAAGGCCCAACTCCTCTTACTTAATAAATTCTGGATGTAAAACTTCACTTTTAGACATCATATTAAAAAAAAAGTTTGGAACATTAACTTTAAGCGGAGTCCCTTTAACAAGCCCATTTTTCACTGACTTTCTTTGCTGTGGAAACATACACTACATAAGTGTGGAATGAAAGTTTTTGCCCTGTGGCAACGGGATATTACTTTTACTGCTCTAACTCCAGAAGTGAGGCTATAATGCGAGGGAAAAAAAATGAATATCAATGTCACAGAACAGCCAAAATGATACTGAAGTGCTTTTTTAGCACTACATTGCTGATACATGCTCTGATACAAGAAGCCAGCACCTGAGCTGTGCAGGTGGGGCAGTGTCCTGCAGCTTTTAAACGTGGTTGCTTATCAGCTCTGAGCTTGTAGCATAAAGTTTTGTGTTTGGTGGGGTGACACCACCAGAAATGGGGTGTGCTGGAGTGCCAGAGCAGGTCCAAGAGTTCACAGCACCCCGTAAATCCTGACCCAAGTTTTTAATGATGCTTCCCTTCATTATAAATTGTGTTTCTTCTTGATTTATGCCCCATGGTGTATTTTATTGATCTCTTCTCTTGACTTCCCTGACCGTAGAGTGATTTGTCTTGCTTTCCTGACCACTCACAGAATGTGTCATTATCAGCTCCTTGTCTCCCCTTCTTTTTCTTTTCATGTTCCTATCTTTCCTTTTTTTTCCTCCTAGTGTTGTCTCATTCAATAACTCCCAGTGGCCTGACTTGCCAAAATCAACAGGTTAAAACAACCCTTTTGTAATATGTAGTGATGTAATTAAATTCTTCTGTTTCACAACTAACGTGAATAAGCTGCTTTTTATGCAGAATTGATTCTTCTCTTTCTGGTGACTGATGCTAGAGTCTTGGCTTTTCCCAGGTTTAACATTTACATGACCTTGTGAAGGTTCAGGTTCCTTAGAGGGCTCACACCCCCTGGGGCTGCCCTTTGGGGTGGTGGTCACTGTTACTCCTGCCCAGCCCATGTCACCTCAGT
This sequence comes from Falcunculus frontatus, assembly GCA_013398115.1. Classification (NCBI taxonomy): domain Eukaryota; kingdom Metazoa; phylum Chordata; class Aves; order Passeriformes; genus Falcunculus; species Falcunculus frontatus. The sequence continues at coordinate 1,426,854 of VZRV01005702.1, read as the reverse complement.
CAGGGAGTATTTAATAAACAAAGTTTGTACCCATTTTTAAGGATTATTTTAAGAGATTCAACATTCATATTTCCCTGAGAGATTTGCATAAAATTTCAGTGAGGCTGCCATATACTTTGATCAAGCTTTGGAGAACGTTTCACTGCCCAACAAAATATATGTAGTGCATTGTACAGTAGTTCTGGGGTGTTGCCACCAAAAAAATGCAGCCCATAACAAAATCTATGTGTCCTGTCAACCTTACCCAGCCATCTCCATGTCTGTCAGCTCACACATCTCGAAGATGCTCAGCCACATTCCCACTGAAATCTGCATCTGCAGAAATGTTCTAGACTATCTCAGATCACTTTGAATTAATGGAATAATGAATTTAATTAAAATATATTAATGTCACATTGGGCTTTTAGCCATGATTTTAAGAAACCACAGGGGAATCCAACTGCCAACATTTCTCAAAATATGTCTCAGACAAGTTGGAAGATATAATGAAAAGTAATTAGAAGCACAAAAAAGAAAATGAAGTGGTGTTACCACTGCTGGGATAGGGCATTGGCTTAAGGAGTCAATTATATTACACATCTGAGGTGAAATTTCCTTTGCAAAGCTTCAGTTATCCAAAGAGAGAGTTCAGTTCTCACATCCCACAGTAGGCATCTGATTTGGGCAGGATGAGTTGCTCTTTGGTAGCTGCTTTTATTTTCCTTGGCTCTGGAGTTAATCTGAGCACCTCGCTGAGATGGTGCAGCCAGTGCTTTGGTGACTCATGTTTTGTGCAGGTGCAATGTGGTTCTGAGTTTGAAAGGACAAGAGCACAGGGAACAAAATGTACCTCCCAGACTAAATGCAAAATGCCATTCAAGTGATTTAGGCTGTGAGTGTCTTATTTCTTATCCAGGTAAAGAGAAAAGCATGAGAAAGCAGGAAAAAGCCTGACCTGATGCTGGTTTCTAAGCTGAAATTTCACAGTTGTCATTAAAATGCCAGTTTTGTCTCTGTGCATTTACAATGATTTATGATGCCAAGGGTTTTTTCAAATGGTTTTCAATTTTTCAGATTTCCAGCAAATTTTTGCAAACTTCAGTGCTACTTTAGTGTTTAGTCTGACCTCATTACAGACACCCAGAAAAGCCAAGCCCCAATCCAGGCTGCTTTGACATTTCACAGTGGTTTTGCAGGTGACTTTATTTTGATCTCGCAGATTCTGTGATTTCAAGGATTAAGAGATTCAGAGTTGTCAGATTGCATCCAGTGAGCTCTTCTGAAGATCCCCGAGGTGCCTAGAGCTGGCCATTTACCCTGGGGAATGTCCCGGATGAGTTTCCCTGGATATTAATCCCAGGCTAAGCAGTTCACACCTGACACTGGATGAAATCTGCCAGCTGGTGGTGAACAGATCCCTTCCCCATGAGCCATCTGCACAGCAGTGAGAAATGAGTGATGGCATTGCCAGTTGTAATTCCAGAGCTCGGAAGCAGCAAACTGAACACAGTGATATGAATATTATGATCCCGGAACTCTGTTATCTGCTAGGTGCATCCATATCGATAAGTGGTTATTATTCTGTTCTAGCTGGCTGACATTTATGGTTTCCAGGATTTAGACTGGGGTTTTCAGTTCACTTAAATCAGATGTCTGCAAATAAGCATCTGTTATGTTTAAGTTTCCCAAAGCCTTCCTTTCAAACCTGTTATTTTCTCTGAATCAAATGCTTAGCTCAGCAGAGCCTGAAAATGAAAACAAAATCCAAATGGTCTCTGCAGGATATTTTGTGGGAAAAAAAATCTCTTTGAAAAGATAAGAAAAAGCCATGACTGGCATAAAATGTATGTATCAATATTTATTATTCATCCAGAGCGTTCTAAAAAAATTGTTAATGGAAAAAAGTTATAGACTGCTAAAATTTACTGCAGAAGTCTTGAATTTTAGTTTAGGTACTTCAGTAGCAGGAGGATAAATGATGTGAGGGAAGACCATGCTGTCATGCTTTTCCGTCTCCAGATTTTTTATAAGTTGGCTGGGGGTTGTTCTTACCTGCTGCAGGTGGGTGATATCTGGTGGTCTTGAAAAAAGATGCTCTAAACCTTCTGCCTCAGTTTTTTGTCTTATTCATTCACTACTGGGAGCTGGGGAGAAAAATAGTCTGAGGTGATGCTGAAAAGATCAAGTGAACCTTTAAAGGAATCCTCAGAGGTACATGCAGACGGTGGATTTCATATAATGCCATACATAAAACAACATGGAAATTTTCTAGTGTTTTGAAGGGTTTCTAGAAGAGGATGAAGGAAGATATATTTTCATTGAAGCATGACATTTAGTGATGCAAGTTCTGATAGTGAAAGAACAAAGCAAAAAGTTAAAACAGCTGGAGAGTTTGTGATAAATCCACTGTTCTATAGTGGATTCACTGGCACAGGTTTTCCGAGACCTTATACCAGATCTGCAGTGCGGATTGCAATAATTATCACCAAAGATTTGATTTATTCAGTAAAAAATTTATTTTAGACAAATTTTTACCTCTACATTAGATGGACTTGGAATTGATGATTGATGAGTGCAATCCCAGCAGGTTGAATTGTCAGTCACTGTTTTAGATGGGTTTTAATACAGTGTATTTAAAATTTATTTAATTTCCTCTTGAAAATTACTTGAATTTATATATTTATTTATTATTTTAGAGGTGAATGGGGATTGTCTGTATGAGAAACCAGTCAGGAAAAACCAACGTGATACCATCATGCAAATTATCAATAGTAGTCACAGTATTAGCAGGGCCTTTTCTAATTGTCTCTGCAAATTGAATTAGCAAGATGTTTTCACTAACATTTTTCTTTTTTTAGTGGCAGCTGCCTACCCAATTATATATATTCATTAGCTCTGGTATGATTTCATTAACCAGTGTACAGTAAGTGCCTGTTAAGCAACTTGTGCTTATGTTCCTAGACAAGCAGTGATGCATCTTTTGGTGAGTGTCCTTACCAGCTCATTGGTCTGGATAAACTGGGTTTTATTTATATTTTCAATTTGTCATGACTCGTAAGCAGTACGAGCTGAAGGATAAAATATAAGAAGGTAATTAAGCTGGTTACTTTAATTATTTTTTGTTTCGACTGTCCCTCAGAACCACAAACCTGGCCGGCCAGGCAAATGAGCATTAATGAATGAAGCCACATAATTAAAACATCTGTCACTGTCCTAGTGGGTCGATTGAAGGCTTGGATTGGCTGTGGAAAACCGAATAAGCCGGAGTTAATGTTCTCCTAATCCTTCGCCTGTTGAGGTGACAGTGATGGGTAGCAAACATGCACCAATGAGCAGTAATGAAGTCGCTTTTAGATTGGTTCAGCACAGGTTTTTCAGGCTAATTAGGTAGACAAAAATGTTAATTTAATCAAAGGAACGTGTATTCATTAAAGAAGGTGCATAAGATAACTGAAGTGGAGAATTAGCTCAGTCAAGAGGCAGGCTGTAGCTCCTGACTAAATGGTTCAGATTATAAGGAGAATGATGTATTTATGTGTTTTTTTGGGTTTTTTTTAAAGACGCAAACCCATGCTTTTGTCTCTGTGTCTCAGAGGATTTACAGCAGGGATCAAAACTGTCTCCCTGTATTCCTGTATGTTGGTGGGGGGAGCAGGGAGTTCAGGACTCAGAAAGGGAAAGGAGGGAGGGAATGAGATGTTCCTTCTGCATTCCAGATGGCACAAGCCACACTATCACATTACTGCTCAAATGAGCTCATTATCTTCTTCCTTCATGGGACTCTGTGTAGCAGTGGTGTAGCATGGCTGGGTTCATCTCATTTTCCTTGGTCTTCTTTGGGTCATGACCAGTGCACAAGGCACAAATTGAACCATTTTGTTCATACTGTAGATGCACTGAGTGTCCTTTTGGGGCACATTGGGTAAAAAAGTGCAAGAAATACAGATTTTCAACCATTAAGAAGTAAAATACAGTGTAGAGTGAATTACCTTATCAGATTGTATCTCATCTAAACCCAGTAAAAAGGAAAGATGATTCTCTAAGATCACGTGGCTGCAGTAGCACAGAATGAAATGAAATGAAAACATTGTATTAGAGCTTTGTTATAATTTTAACCTTCTCCAACCCCACATTCTGTTCAGATTTTGGATTTCGATTAGCAGTGTGAATGACAGTTTATATTTAGAGAATGAGGCCATTTGGGTGTGTTTTAAATATGGTCCTCAATCCCGAAACTGGCTGCCTTTATCTCTCTCCATCCCACCACACAGGGAAGTTGATGCTGATTGATGCAGCATTTCCCAGAACATGATGGTGTCTGTAATTGTACAACGACACATGGTGACCCATGGGAAAAACATCTGGGAACAACAGATGTGGGAGCAGTCTCACTGTTCCACACAGCCAGTTTTGAGGGATTGGACAGCGCAAATAATATTTGAAACACAAATATTTTAAATAATTATATATAATTAACTGTGTAGTGCTTTAGATGAAGGAATAATTATCACCTATTACTGTGGTGGGTTGTATTTGTTATATTTCTTTTAATGGCTGGAAGTCTTCTATCTTACTTCTTCCGAGAGGATGGAGTGTGTTCAGTGGGTGTTATGGGTCAGTTATTTATTTCTGTATAGAACATGTGGTTGGTTGGTTGGGAAAGCATCTGGAGAGAAGGAATATCAGAACGTGCTGGCATTCATGGATTACTTTGCTTTATATCATAATTTTCAGTGTAATGGTTAATGGGACTATTTTAGTTCTTTTAAGGTCTGTTGTGCTGTGGAGGCAAGTTAACAATTACCTTTTTGATTGTTTGTTTGTTTGTTTAGTCCCTGTTTTCTGGGATTGGTCTTCTAGGAGAGCAGATGGTAGAAAGGAGATTGAGGTAAAAATTAAGGTTTCTTGTTATAACTAACAGTTTTTATGGATTGCAGAAGAGGTTTCATTTCTGTGGTTAACCAGCACAAACAGTTTTCATTAGCATCTAAATTTAACATAATTTTCAGGAATGTGCAAGTTCTGGTAACTGAAGATGATGATTGATACTGATCTAACAATGAAGGAAGAAACAATTAAAATGCTGAAAGTTAAATTTGGGAAAGAGAGATGAAGATGAAGCTTTTTAATTTGGGATAAATGAATCAACAGCAGGCGTGACTTTGGAAATGTAAAATTTTTTTTTTTAATGCTTATGAATAAATGATGCAGCTGTGCTGTGAGGTGTTAACAGAGCCCATGTAATTGGGATACGTGGGCAAAACAGTCCTGAAGAGAAGTCTGGAGGAATCCAAACTGGGTTCTTGGTTCATATAGTGAAATATATTGATGCTTTGAACCGACCATGGCATGTGGTTCTTTTCAGATCCACAAGGATCATTTTGAGAAAGAGACTATTAACTAATTGCTTGAGTTTTAGCTAAAGGCACCTGTAAAATTGTGTAGATTTGGCTGTAGCTGCTGATGCTGTGCAGGTTCATCTCCATGCCATATGTTTCATGTGGGAGCCGGGTCTGTGGCGTTGGGGCAATTCCCACTGTCTCACTTGGGGGAAGTGAATGGAAATTTGTTCCCCTGGGAACTGCAACGAGAGGTCTTCTACACTGTGGGGGAAAATGTGTACTGCAGGGCTTTGGGGCTCTGGCACAAGGGATTGGGGTTTCCTTTCTGTTTCAGGGGATCAGAGACGCAGAAAAGATTTTCAGGAGACAGGTGTCACTTAGCACCAGCTCCCCAAGGTGCTGCCTTGGAGCACAGAGGGTGCTCACTGGCTTTGTACAGCTGGAAATTTCCCCCTTTTATGCTGATATTAGAGATTGGCAAGAACTGATCGTGATGGGAGCCTTGTGTTAGATTCACTGCGAGCTGCCATTGCTTTTTGGCTGCTTTAATAGTGCAAGTCCCATGTTCTGCAGCTCAGCCCAGCCCTGCTGCAGCCGCTCCTTGGCTCGGCTCTTCCTCTTGGCACGGGAGGTGCCGTAATTCATCACTGCACCAGCGAGGAGGAGAGGGGGAAGGAAGTGTGTTGGCAAAAGGGAGTCCCAAGATCAGTGACATTGGGAAGTAGAGGATGCGAGGGATTAAACATGGCCTTCATGACTGGTGCTCATCCCAGCTCTGTGACTCAGGACTTCTCCAGCTCCTGGAGCTCTGTGAAGCGTCTCTGTTTGCTCACTGCAGCAAAGCCCTGCAAGGGAAGCAGAGTAGCAGGGGCTGGAGCCCATTCTGCAGCATCCAGGACCATCTCCTGCCTGAGTGTCTTCCCCACATTGCTGTGGCCCTGTCCCAGTTCTCTACACCTTCCCTGCAGTGTGGCCCAGGGGAGGGAAGAGCCGTGTTTTCCTTCTGATTTCTGTCACTCCAGTGAGCAGAAGCAGGTAGTTCATTTTTCCATGGTTTAATGGCTGTTATCAGAGCAACTGATCTTACGGTTCTGTGAGTCTGTGATTCAGAAACAAAGGAATCCGCTTCTACTTTTACATATGTTTTGTTTCAAATATACTCCCAGAAAAATGGCCTATTTTAATGCTTCATTTATCCTTCACTTGTTTTTCGTCTGTCTCTTCTATTCCTGTTGCCCATCAGGGAACCATTGGTCTGCTGAGGTGAGTTCAGAGACAACAGTGCCACCTCTGCCCATTTCCCACAAACCAAAATTTTATTTTTTATTCTTCAGATTGCCAAGGACCATAACTGGGAGAGCTGCAAGCTGCTCTGGCAGCAGTTGGGTCAGCATCCACACACACACACACACATATCCAAAACCCAGTTTCACTTGTTTAGAAATTGAGAACTTTAACAAGTTTTCAAAATTTGCAAGGCTTCTCTCTTGGCATGGGCTAAAGAATGTTAGGAGGGAACGGTTGCTTATGACTTCTTTGCTTTGTTGATGGTGTGATAAAATTCTCCTGTGGGGCAGAGAGCTTTTCATGGGGTAAATATTGGATGGGGAGCTGCTGGGAGGGATGGTATCCCTCCTCCCATCCTCAGCTCACAGCAGAAGCTTTAGGGGGCTCTTTGGATATAAAGACATTAAAAGATCTCAAAGATTCATTTTTCATCTGATAGAAGTGCCCAGGAAGAGCTCCATTACCGCATTTACCAGTTCTAAAAACATTCATTGCTACAGCTTTGTCTTCAGTCTTAGCTCTGACTAATTCTGTTTTTCTTACCTTTAATGTGGTGTTTATGTTAAATGAAAAGAAAATTTTACGTTCGTTCTTTTTTTTTTTTTATGAAGTTGAACCCTAAGGCCTTAACTTCTGTCTTCTTTTCAAATATTCTGAAGGTATCGATTACTTTGTTTCTCTTAAACTCATTTCAGTGTTGGAGAGGGATGCCAGCATATTACTCATTCGCTGCTGTGCTTTATTATTAAAAAGGTTTAGTTTCTTGCTGTGATGACTATCTGAGGCCTTTGTCAATTGTTCCTTGCTATTGTTTTATCAAATTCCTGTAGTTTGTGAAAAGAAAGGCTTTGGCTGTGCTGCCTTTCTGTTAGCAGGAGCTATAAATATCAAAACATGAAATGGTAAGGTACTGGTTTGAAATGTCTACTAAAAGGCTGTTGAAAAAAAGTCTTAAAAACATTTGAAGAGGAAGTGGAAAACCCCTAAAATTTACAAGACATCTCTCATCATATGAGTATCATTTTGAGATAATCAGGTCAAATATAAGCTGTTCTTTACATCTTAATAAATGGGTTTTGTAAAAAAAAATGATGACGTGGAACATCTTTGGCCAAGTGCAGTAATAACAATAACCAAGTGTGCTTTATTGCAAGGAAGAAATGTTATCACTCCAATTACCCTGTATAGGAGATTTGAAAAAATCCTAATAGGAAACAATTTAAGCGTAGCTGTGAAGTTATTATTTCAAAACTAGGTGTAATCAGTTACCAACAATACACAGCACGGCTTAATTAATGGCTGAAGTACATGAAATCTCCAGGGGGTCTGTCTGCACTGGTGTTTAGGGACATATTATAACTCAAGGTAATTGAATAGCAATTAACTAGAGTTAATGAACATGCATTCTTGGGAAGACACACCAATGGTTAATGGATCAGCCCGGAATGAACCACAATTAAACACACGCCCGTTTGTTTTGCTGAACAAGCATCTACTGAACGTCCACACCAGGATACATAAGGCCATTAATTAATTTGAATTAATAGATACTCATCTCTACTCCCATTCCAAGTGAAAGACACTCTGTAGGTAATGTAAGGACAGCTTACAATTAAAGATATTGCCCCTATTAACCATGGCACAGGCTTTTGTTAACTGCGGGTCTTTAAAACAACGTGAGCAATAAACAGGAGTTTGAAGTCTATGGGGTGGAATTCATGTTGCATTAGAGAACTAATTGAACTAAATTGGAGACTTTAAGAAATTTGGCTTTGACCAAAACTTCAGGCAATGGGGAGGAGAAAGGCCATTTCAGCAATGCCATGCTAGTGCTCCCCTCTCCCGTGTCAGCTTCTTCCAGTGGTGAATATTTGGATACAGGCAGCAGCTAGCCAGTGAGCCAGGGTCTGCATCTATCAGCTGAAAGAGAAACTGATTGCCAAATGTTTTCTTTTTGTTCTGAAAGTAAAAGGCCGTTTTATGCAAAATTCCTTGGCTGATTATAGGGACAGATAAGATGTTTCTTGGAACTTGAAGAACACAAATATTTGGACGCAGTCCCAAATGCTGCTAGGAGCCAAAACATGGAGAGCTCACAGATTTAAGTGACTCTTCCTGAAAGATTTATAGAGAGCTTAACAAGACACTAATAATGTACAAATTCAATAGCCAGAGGAAAATTTAAAAAGTAAATGTATATGTAAGTTGTTTGCATTACCCAGAAGTTAAGTAAACAAGACTATTTTTCAGTGATTTAATAATCTCTGCCTTACTCTAACAAACAAGAAATTCTTTAGAAAGCCAGCATAAGATCCAGCAGAAAAATAAAGATTAAAAATTAGATACTATGCACGCGAAGAAATTACTTTTGATGATGCAGCAAAGAGGAGGTCAGTTCATTCAGTGTAACTGAGAAAGTGCTGCAAGATTCCTCTGAAAGTCTGGTGCACCCACAGGCTGGGCTTGTTTGTTCAGCTACAGCTGCATTTGCTCTTCATAGCCTTTTTAAAGTAAAATGTGGTTTCACTGGAAAAGGACAGGAGGTAATAAAAGGATGACAAGGGACCTGCAGAAGTGAAACAGCTGAGGGCTCCTGTGGGTAAATCTATTCTGTGTGAGGCAGCTCTGTGCGGGGAGCCACGAGGTCACTTACCCAGAGCTCAGTGAAGTGTGGCACTGATGGAGTTTCAGGGGTGCCCCTGCCAGCTCCCGCACCCTGGGGGTGTCTGGGGGGCCCTGGGCAGGGCCATTTGTGTGCCACTGGACTGGGGGGAGCACTGGGCTGCAGCCACCCAGTGCCATTTGTGTCCAGATTCATCCTGGACAGCCTGAGAGCCCTGCGTGGCCGTGGGGAGGGTGTGCTCCTGGTCCCTGAGAGGACCATCTCCCCATTCCACACCTCTGCAGAGCTTCTGTGTCGAGTTCCAGCTGGAAGGATCCATCCAAAAGTCCAGAAGTTTGGACTCTGTTCCTCTTGAGCCACAAGTTATGGTGTGGGAAAAAAATCTCTCGGCAGAGTCCTCTTTCATGTCAGAGTAAACAAAGTAGTTCAGAGGTGGCAAAGTTTTGTTGAAGATGACCTTGGGTACTCTTTGGTACTTTAACCTGTTTAAAAAATGCAAAGGAAAAGGCTCCAAATTAAATTCTGCGATAAATTAACGCAATTAATGTGTTTCATTTCAGCTACCTGCACACCATTCAGGGAGCTGTCTTGAAAGAGACAAATAAATTACTAATAAGAATTTTATACCCTGCTATTTTCTCTATTTACTGATGTTACTTTCCAACGCTTTTCCAGAAATACTTAGTCTGATATTTAACAAGGGAAGCTATTATTATCTTAAATTACATAAGATTTTCTTCCCTCATGGTTGTGATAGAGGAGGATGACAGTAAAAAAAAAATCCTTCAGCAGGACTTTAACAAACTCACTGCAGAATTTCATAGTGGATATGGAAGGGTTGAACAAGCTGAGACAAAAAAAAAAAAAACTGAGATCAGAGAAATGCTGAATGAGGGAGGGTTTGAGTCAGAGATTATATTTTTGGCTTTGCATAGCCTAACTGTACATTTCAATATTTCTATGAAATATTTGCCCTAGACACATCAATAAGCTTTGAAAGTACAGGTCGTTAATGAGTTTGCAGCTGAATCCCAGTTTTCTTTATGTTTATGTTTTTGAGCAGCAGAAATACTCCGTGTGTCTATATAATTAGTGTTTAAATGTTTGTTTTCCTTCAGTAGAGTCTGCCTTTTGAGATACTCCTTTGGTTCTTTCATCATTTCACAAAAATTAAAATTCTGCCCAAAAGAACTCAAATTATCCTTATGTTATATACAGAGGATTTTCAGCTCCAAAACAGATTTTTTCAAGCTTATTCTGAAAAAAGTCTTTCAAGTTACAAAGACTTCCACTGCCACTTTGTAAGAATTGTGGGGGTTTTTCCTCGGTTTTTTTCTTCAGTTTTGGAAAGGATGCTGCTGACCATGAGGAAATACTTAAATAAGTTTTTCATTTAATAGAAATACGCTGTATTTAGGCAATGTCCTTCATTTTTAAGAAATTCTAGGACTTCTGATGAAGTTGTGCAACATTTTGACCCGCAGCATTTGCTGCTTGCATTTGGTAACAATGTTGAAAATAAACATTATGACATAATCTCTAAGCCTGAGGTGAATAAATATGGTTTTCTCAGGAATGTCTCCTGCAGCCTACAGAAACTTAGAACACTAATTAATGTAAGAAATTTTTGTCAGACATTTTATAGCTTAGAAATTCTTTGATGAAGCAGAAAGCATCCCATAGGAATGCGTTCTGGTGAGCTGGTCCCGTTCCCCATGGCAGATATTTATTCTCCATTTTAGATATTTTTCAAGGATTTCCTAGAGAAACACAGTGTATTGCATTGGTTGTCGAGACTGCTCATGTCTTTAAGGCCCCACCAATAACTGAAAGGAAGAAATTGGATTTTTTTCTTTAATAAACCTTGAGTGAGAAAAGAGCCATGATATGTAGCCAGAGCCATAGCTATAAACTATACATTTTTCACAGTGTCAACAAAGACAGACTGGAAATAACCAATTAGAATAATTAACACTTGCACTAGTACCTCTGCCTCAGTAACAAGTCACTGACCACGTTTAGCATGGTTACTCTAATTAATAGTCCCATTCAGGAAAGATATTTATAGGTGCAGTATTTTACCCAAGCATGTAAGGACTTCACGAGGTATCCGACAGCTGGCATTGAGTAATACATTCAAAAGCATATCCCCAGTAATCCATCTCAATTCCTAGTTTATTACCTTTGCAGCTTTCTAGCACTTTTGTCAATAAGATATTGCTTCCAGCAGTTCGACTTTATTCTTACATTAATATCCCAAATTTATCATAGGGTTCTAAATTTCCTCTGGTCACCAAAATGTCCCATTGAGCCATTTAAGCTCCCTGAAACTCCGTTCTTTATCGGTAGCCTGGGAAAAATATTTTTTGCCCTCTATCCCTGAGTGTTTTGAGATTAAATTCACTAACGTTGTCAAGTAGGTCAGTGAGGAAAGCCAAAACAAGAGAGAAAAATGTTGTTCAGGATTTAGGTGGATGGGAAGGGGAGGAGGTGACAGTGGTGCAGAGCTCCAGCCCCGCTGTCACAGCCGTGTCCCGGGCAGAGCTGCAGATGTGAGGAGAGGGACTGAAACCTCGTGGCTTCAGGCAGGCTGAAGGCAAGGTCTGGATGCTCACCAAAGGACAGCCAAAAGGAAATACAAGTGTTAGGCTCGGCATGTTTTGCTCTGTGCTTTTTGTTCTTTTAGTGGATAACAATTCCTTCTCCCGCAGTTTTGGTCCCTAACCAAAGTGGTTGGCGGTTATGTGTCATTATCCCCCAGGGTCCTTTTTTTTTTTTGGAAAGAAATATCTCATCCAGGCAGCAACAAGCACAGGCTGCCAAAACAGCCAAAAAGCTGTAAGAAAAGTCTAGGTTACCCTCAGAGCCCTGACTGGAACATGATGAAGAGCTGAGTCACCTCTTGCTGCCTCTGAGCCAGCCCCACTCTGCCTGCAGAGAGCTGTGTGGAGGAGAATCCCAGTGAGCTCCCAGCCAGCAGCACCAGCTGACCAAAAGCATTTCACCAAGTTCACTATTTTAACATTAATGTAACATTTTTTAACTCAGCCTGATTCTGTCTCCCATCTCCCTCCCTGTGGGACTGGGCAGCCGCTCCCTGCAGGGCCTGCATCCTCCTCCTGTGCTGGTTTGTTTATTTTCTTTGCAGAGGTCCCAGGGAGCATAACCAGGAGCTTCTGCCAAAGCTTGCAGACACCCACTGGAGAATATAACGTGTTTAAATTGCTGGCATCACATGCTCTGCTCGCCCTTGCTCATTCTGCCAGGCTGGAGGGGAAGGAGCATCATTTCTGACTCATGAGGGTACTGCTGCAAGACTGTGCCCAGGAGCAGCTCACACCCAAAATGCATCTGGCCTGCGGGAAGGTTCAAAGGTGTTTCACGATAAAGGAAATCCAGATCTGAGACACTTTGTATTTATTTCAAAAGATTTTGTGATTTAAATAATCTTGGTGCTGGTGAAGAAGATTTTTACAGCTGAGGTGAGGTTGCACACAGTGGATAAATTAATAACTAACTGTGCAGGTTGTGAGTCACTGCATTTGTTTCTGGTGGTGTCATGTTTCAAAAAGGAGCAGAATAAGGAGGAAATGCTAATATCCCCAAAGAAGGTGTAGTTCTGTAATGAAGGGGCACGCAGAGCTGTACTCTCTAAAGGCCAAAGCACAGTAAGAGCAATCACTTCCCTGTGGCTTTAAGACCCTCTGTTTAAAAAAAGGTATTTTAAAAAGCTGCTGTCTCTTGCTCTGTTGTCACTTGCTGATGCCAGCTGTATATTTTTGCATGTGATTTTTGGCTATTTCAGGTAACCACCTGACTTTCACACACATAATATTGTACTCCTGAATTCCAAGAGAATCTTGGAAAAATCTCTTGGCATCTGCAAAAGTCCCCTATGACTCAGTAAGCACCCACTCAATAAATAATTTGAAATTAAAAGTACCCCGTGCATTAGTTCTGGATACAAAAAAAAAAAAAAGCCTTATTGCCTTTATTTTCCTCAGAAAGTAAACAGTGGGAAAATTATCTCAGTGTTGCTTTGCAAGTGTATAAACCACCGTGATGATAATTTTGGATATTGCATCAGGAAGTGCTGTCTTAGAGGAGGCTTCTGGATTTGGGTTGATGACCAAGTTCCTAGTCCCCTTGCTGTTTAATCATCATTGATTTTAGTCTAATAAACTCTTCTGAATGTGCATTAGGAAGTTGTGAAGAAGACGAGGGGCATTAAGCATAATGCACCTTCTGGCAAGGAGGCAGAGGAATGAAAACTGCAGGGAGATGAGGGAGTATCTGGAGAGTGAATTACTGGCATTTGAAAGTTGTTAAAATTAACCTGTTGTTTCTCCCGAGCAGGATATTTACAGTGTCTCAGCTGCAGCGCTGTCACGCAGCAGGGTGTGAGAGACCAACCTTGGTAGTGCTTCCCTGGGCACAGGTTTCTTGTGTGACTGTTGGTGCATGCCTGACTTTGTACCTCAGTTTCCCCTTTGAGGGGGTTGAGATGAGATGATCTTTAGGATCCCTTCCAACCCAAACCATTCTTTCAATCAGTGATCTCCTCCTGCTGCTCTAGGGCCAGGTACCAGGTGGGGGTAAATTGATAGAGCTCTTTGAAATCAATGGCTGCACTCCACAGATCAGATCTCATTCTTTGCCCACCATTCGTGGTGGTGAGGGACCCTAAACATACTCATATATCTTCCTCTATGAATAATTATTTACTGGCAATTGTTCAGAAAGCAATAGAAGCAATATACTTATTTCAGCCTCTCTGGGAGCAGCACTTTCAGTTCTCTCATTTCTTTGCTGTCCCCAGAGCCTCCCTTGCTAAAAACAATATCATAGACACACTCTAGATAAGTCTGGAAGACAGTTTAAATTATTTTTCTGTACATTCTGATAGTGAAAGAGCAAAATAATGTATTTTTTGTGACAAATACAGCTATAAAAATTCAGTGGTGCAGCCATGGGGGCAGTTTCTTAACCATGGGACTGTGGGTTTCTCTTAAAAAGAGAATTTGATTTTAAAGGAAATTTCCTTTACCTACATGTAAAAATAAATTTAACGTGCTCTATCTCCTATCTCGTACTGAAAGTATGAGTCTTGATTAAAAAAAAAAATCATTAAAATAATCCCTGAAGTCACTCTATGTGGATATAGTTGGAATCGCATTTTTTAAAATATACTTTATTTCATGGTATCTGTTTATTGGTTTGACTGGAAACCCATTTGTTTTCTTTTTGAGTCCTGTTGCGCTTTTAGTGCACTTTGCACCGAGCTCCAGGTTTATTGCAGCAACCTATAGGCAACCAGGAAGGATGCCTAAGTCACCTTAGAGGGTGACATAACCCACAGCAGCGGGTTAAGAAGCACTTCCAGGAGTGATTTGGGTTCTGGATGAGTTTGGGGTTCTCTCCCCTGACTGCAGAGGTAGCACGGGGTGATGATCTCCAGGTGCAAGCTCATCAGTTCAATGCCTGATAGAAATGGCTGAATGGGGGCTCAGAAGTGATTAATTGAGGGGCATTGAAAATATTCCTACCCTGCTTTGTCCAGGCTTTTGGAAACAGAGGAGATAATAGCGGAGGAGTGTAAATGAAGTGTTATGCTCTAATTAATGCTCCTGAGTTGTTTTGGCATGTTCACACCAGACAAAAATGACCCAATAATTGGCCCCATTTCTAAGAGCTCACCTTCAGACCCGCCACAGGAGACCTGGTACTTTCCTCCTCACGCTGTCAGGCCTTATTCTGCAGTTTCATTGCTGATTGGGGGAACTGTTAAATGCTGTATTAGTCAGAAAAAAATCTTACTTCAGAGTGTAAGGACAGAACACAGAAGGGATCCACCAAGAAAAAGGAAAAAAAAATAATTCCTTCCTCTCCCTGGAAACTTCTTCCAGCACTATAAAGATGAGTGAGTCCAATCAGCCTTGGTGTAACTTGGAGCAGCGATGCCACAGAGGATTTTGTGTCCAAGATCTTTATAGTTTGAAAAAAGAAGTGTTTGTTCTATCCTTCATTTGGTGATTGACAGATTATCATAGTTAAGGAGCATTAGGCAATAATTTATAAGAACTGTTTCTGCACCCTCTGCATCAGTGAATTTCTGTGCTGCTTTTAGTATTAAATCACTGCATTGGAAGACTTCTTGTTCCTATGAGTATAAAAATCTTTTTTTCCCACTTCTGAGTGCGCACAAATTTCTGCAGGATGGGACTTTTCCCTTATAGTTAGCATAATTATGGTAATGAGCTAGACTAAAAAAGATGGAGAGTTCCAGGGACACATTTGGAATATATGTTGATGGTAAGATGTGAAACCTTACTGTTTGTGTTGGAGAAAAAAAGCGGAAAAGTGCTCAAGAGAGCATGGCTCATTTCATAATGCTGCAGTGCCAAAGTGCTCTGTAACAAGGAGTTGGAGGAGTGAAAGCCAAGTTTCCATCTCTTCCCTGCTGTACCAGTGGAAAGGGAAATTATGACCCTAGAGAGGAATTCTGCCTGTGATGGCTGAGTTGTAGTAACAATGCTGAGATTCATAATCATTTCCCCAGAAGGTCTGCTAATCTTTTTCCCTGCAAAATGTACTCTCAGATGGGGTGGCTTAATTCATAGAAATCCTGGTTTTGTGGTGCCACACCTGACCATACTTCGAATAAACTCACTAGCTTTGGAAAGAAATACCTCCTGCTTAGAGTAATTCCAGCACTATGCAGTAAATCCAGAGCTGAGCTTTCTTCAAGCTCTGGCTGAAGGATTTGTTTAGAAATTGTTCCAACACGAGTTTGGAATTGTTTCAGCAGGTGAGATTTAGTTGCTTTGGTCGGTTGTAACTTACTTGAAACAGTAAATTGGAAAACCACATTTGAGCCTGTTCTTCCTGCTCATTAAAGCATTTTTCCTTAATTTCCACTAAAGCCGATTTATCAGCGTCTTTTCCCTTCCGCGTGAGCTCCATGGAGCTCGTTGAGTATCTTTCCTCGGAAATGGTGTTGGCTCTGGGGAGCACCTGGTCAGTGTGGAAGGAGCAGAGGGGAAGGGTGCTCTGGGAGAGTGCCCATGGAAATCATCCCTAATGCCATCCCTACCCATGTGAGCCTGATGGGAATGAAGCCAAGATGTTTTGCATCAAATCTCTTTGCTGTGGCTGGGATGTCCTCTCAGTCCTTGTGCTCTTCCCATTGTGTCTTCTCATTTTCTGCCTCTATTTCTGCAGTCACGCAGAGGAGCTCACAAAACCCAGAGTTACCATTGGAAAGGAAGGGCTCTGAGCTTTGCAAGGGCTTTGTTTGGGCTGAGTTTTACATTAACCATCATGGTCTACGTGCAATTTCCTCTGCTTGCACAAAATTCCTTCACAAGCTAGAAACCACCCAACTTTCCTTTAGCTATCACAAATAACTTCATGCCTGTGGAAGGAACTAAAAGTGCCTACAGAGCTCATACAGCTTCAACATGGGCCTTTTCCCAGTGGGTGACTCCCACAGCTGGTCTATGTTCATTCAAATCCATGTCTCCTGTGACTGATGGCTGCAGCACCAGAGATTATTTAGAAGTGTCTCTTCACAGGCTGTCACGAGGTCCTGGATGGAGCCTTCTGCAGGGAGCAGTGAGTTAGCTGATTGCTACTCTTGCCAGTTATAATGTTGTTTTAGTGCACCAGATAGCTGCAAAATTTTAGCTGTGCTTCATCAGTGTCTCCCTCCTTCCCTGGAGAAGGATATACCCTGTCCTGCAGTGGTCTAAGGCACTTGGGGTCACCTTCCTTCACCCCCTGAGGTCTCAGCACAGCCTTTCCTGCCCCGTGCCTATCACCTTTAAAGGCATAGGATCCCAGGAAGGCATCAGACAGGGACATCTGTGGTCAAGAAGCAGAGGAAGAGGGATGTGATGGCAGTCGTGGACGTGAGACCTCGTAGTGCAATTCACAGCGTAATCCTGGATCTGTGCACACAGGGACAGGATCATAGGTGCTGTATAATGCTACATGTGCTTGATTTTCTCTGCTGTCCACACAAACCTGAGTATGTACCTGGGGTCTCAAAGCAAGGTCTTAGGCCAGAGGAAGAAGTTTTCATTATCTCCTTACCTATGTTGCTCTGGACCAAGATGTGTAACCAGATTTAACTTTACAGGACTGGTGCTGCTGGTAGGTGGCTTCCATAGGAAAATATTGCTGCTGATCCACAGCTGGATACTGGGATCCTTATTAAGATGATGAATTAGCTGAGGAAAATGAGGAGAAGGAGGGAGAGTAGATGCAATTAGAACAAGTTTGAGGCTGTGAAGAACTGACAACGATGTATTCTGCACAGACTTTCCCTGAACCTGTGGAATCTGGAAACATTTAATGTCAAGTCAGAGAGAAAACGACAGCGCAGATATCTTCCCAGGAGGGGAAAAAAAAAAAACCAGGTCACTTGCCTTTGCTGAGGGTTTTTTTCCTAACTTTGGATGTATTGAGCTGTGTAATAACTTGCACATATCTGGAAGCAATGCAGAGCACAGCAATCAATAATACAAGCAACGATAATCAGGTGTTTCAGCCATCTGACACAAGCAGTCTCCAAAGATAATTCTCTCCCACAGGACACTGCCGAACATAACTTCAGTTTATTCCTAGCAAAAAAATAAATGCTTACCTGCTGTGCTGAGAGAAACCTTGCCAGCCATTCTCCTCCTGAAAACTGGAAAGGGATAGAGGTACAGGGAAAACCATGGGGAAACACCCACTGGAGCTGGTGGTGGCCAGCAGACAGCTGGAGCAATCTGTCACCCGTCACCAGTGTCCTTAAAATCCTTAGAAAGACCTCAATAAACAGTAAATTTGCCTCTGTTCAGCAATGCCAGGAGAGCAAAGGGAGCACAGAAGAGCTTGAGGCTGCATTTTGTGTCTGTAAAGGACAAAGGATCCTGGCACCAAGGGACGCAGTGAATGTGTGTCACCATCACCTTGGTTCCTGAGTGGGTTAAGCTGCAGCGTGAGCCCAGGCTGGTCTAATAAAGCTGCCCATGAATGAGACAGCACCGAAAATTCCCCCGTCCCTGTGTGGAATCAATCCAGATCAGTGCAGCCAGTACGAATTCCAGGTATTTATTGTAGAATTATAGAAAAGTTTGGGCTGGGAGCAACCTTAAAGACCATCCCCTTCCAACCCCCTGCCAGGGGCAGGGACACTTTCCACTGTCTCAGGCTGCTCCAAGCCCTGTCCAACCTGGCCTTGGACACTTCCAGGGATGGGGCAGCCACAGCTTCTCTGGGCAACCTGTGCCAGGGTCTCAGCACCCCCTCAGGGAAGAATTTCTTCCTGATATCTAATTTAAGACTACTGTCTCTCAGTTTAAATCCTTTACCACAGCAGTTACATGTCTGGTTAGAGCAGCTGTTTTTTCTTATTCTGTTAGCTGGATCTCCTGCTACCAGCCTTACAATTAGGAAAAAAAAAAAAAACTAAGTAACCAGAGCTGTTAAAAAGTAAAACAAGCACAAGCTGGGCTTTAGCCACTTGCGTGGCCACATTGCCAACCAAAAGGCAGAGAGGAGCTTTGGTGATCAGACACCATCAGTGCTGAGCTCTTCCCTTAACAGTAACACCATCATTCATAATTGGCTGTAAAAATTAGATGCTTCTCAAGCTAATAAAACCCAAAATTCCTTTCTGATTCAGCATCATCGAAATGACATTTATGTTATTCAGGATTGCTGTCCCCTTTCAACCCAGAGCAGTCAGCAATAGCACATAAATTTTTATGTCTGTCCAGTACAAGGTGGTGCATAAAAAGAGAGAGGGCATAAATGATGTAATTGGTGTAAAAGTTTTTGCCATGCCCTCCCAAAAAGCAGAAAAATTCAAAGCAGGTGGTGATGGAAAGTTCCCAACTCCATGCCTCCTGTTTGTAGCTTGCCTCCTGGGAGCTCCCACAAAGCTGGCTTGTGTCTGCACTATAAAGTCATTCACTCTGCTGGGGAGTCTATTAATAAAAAGGAGAGAAACAATGGTTTTCAGATGGCAGAGTATCAAATAATCAATACTTCTCCTTATTCACAAGCAGAAGAGTGGCAGATAAGGATATATACCAATCACAGACACAATGTTTAATAAAACATCTTGGTCTTTGTCACTCTAGGCAGTTTTCTGCTACATTTTATAGGTCACAGTCCATGAAATTTCATAGGAGCTCTCATATCTATTCTCTCTAGCAGAATATGACATTTATTTGTTATTAAACCATTTAATTTAGGGAGGATGAAGATACTTTATCCAAAACAACGTGTGAAGTAGTCTTTCCAACAATGATTTCTCTCTAATGTATCTGTATTTTGGGACCTCTATATAATCCTGTGAGCTTCTTATTTTTTTCTAATGGAAAATAATAGAAGAATATCACTTTATAGTGATTGTATGATATGATGCCAAGATACTTGTTAAACTCAGGGTACAACCTTTGCTTGTTTTTTCACCTGCTGACCCAGACTGTCACCACAAAAAGCTGTCAGCTTTAATCATGAGAAACATGAGCAGTGGAGAGTTAATAGGTGGTAAGTCAGTGCTAAGCACTGATCCACTCCCAAACACCAGGGAAGTCAAGACAGGATGTGTGGTGGGCACAGCTTTTATTACTTCTGGCAGCTGAGGGAGGAGGGAAAGGTGAGCAGGGGTTGGAGGTTGAGAAGGATCAAAGACTGACAACAAAACATGGGGAAGCACCTCTTTTTCTCCAATCCAGTGGGTTTGTAAGAGGATACGCCTACTTTGAATAATCAAATGTGCCCTTGATGTTTTGGTTGTAGTACATTGTCCCATAGGCCTGATAGCTCTTTTGGGATGTGTAGGACCTGCTGGCTGTCAGCTAAATGTCTCATATGTGTGGTTTTTATTTGTAAAAATCCTTTGCACCCCACTTGGGAGACAGAGGGTGACGGAGAGAAAGAGAAACACGCAAGAGAGGAGCAGTGTCGGATTCTGGATCTGTGTCATTAAAACAGAACACAGTTGTGAGCCATCAAAATTGCTGATTTGCCACAGCTTCAATGGTGGCTTGACAAGTCCCTTTTTATCCCTAGGTCCATGTTACTGGAAAAGTATTGCCCCACCTCAGCTGAGGAGCAAGCCCTGGAGGGGTCAGCACTGCATATCCACAGAGATGGTCCTTCTTGCAGCTGTCTGGGGCACACAGCAGCTTGCCTGACCTGCAACTTCTCTTAATAAAACCAGAGAAGGCACTGCTGTATGAAAGCCCTCAGGGCTTGTAACCTTACTGAGATAATCTATTTTGGGGAAAAAAAAATTGTAGAGATTTTTTAGCAGCCCAAGACGTGTGAGGGTCTGCAGATAGCTGTAATAATTCCTGCTTGCTCAAGTCACAAAGCACACTGCTATCAAAATTTAATCTGGGCTTTTTAGTGCATAATCATATTTCACTCATTTTCCTCCATCCTTTTGCTTGAGATAAAGGAACCCCTTCTGTGCCACCACCAACCCAGAATTCATAGGCCAGTATTTTACACCTAGGGCCAACAAATGTGGGGAGTGGCATTTTATGACCCATCTCTCATTCCCTCCCTATGATCAGCAGCATTTCCAGCATCTGTCTCTCAAATTTGCTTACAGCCTTCAGTTCAAAATGAGATGACAGCGGTCACTTTATCAACCAGCATCACCTTTGTTCATAAGACACCAGGTTCTGGCAAGAACAATCTTAACTTGGCAGGGAAACTACCTGGAAATGGCACTTCTTGGAACGGGAGAACCTCTGGCAAGTGACCAGTGTCACTGCTGAGCCATGCGATGTCTCTGATTTTTATCCCTCCAAATTCAGGCCTTTTGGCAGCAGTTCATGGAAATCTGTCTGGGTTCGATCTCCACTCGCTTGGAGAGACACCAATTCCTCCTCTGGGGCTGGAGGTGGACTCGCAATGGGAGGAAGAGGAAGTAGACAGATGGGGTTGCATTTTTGCAGCTGGATTGGAAGCCATGCTAGATGTATATCCATATACTTGTGGTTTTCCTGGTCTCCCCTTGATCTTTTTTTGCCTTCTACCCAATTGCATTCCCTTTTCCCATAAAATCCCCAAAACAGCTGTGAGTTAGGCACAGAGGTGCTAGCGTTACTTTCCAATCCTAGTGATTTCAGTCGGTTTTTTGCTAAAAGATGTTCTTCAAACCATCTTTTTCTCAGAAAAAACCAGTTTACCTCAATCCTTGCAAACTTTGACAATCCCCCTGAATCTTAGAAATAATACCTTACATTTGATGTGGTTTTGATTATAGATGTACCTGTGCAATTCCCTACCCACACTGTGTTTCTAACACACCCTTTCTAAGCAATTATAGGCTAAATGAAGCTAAAACCCTCATCTTAATAAAAGTTACAACTTCCATGTGTTAGAGGTGAAATATATTTTGGTACAGTTCTGCTCTGTGCCAGTGGATCTGTACAGATATTAATCACACATTCTTTACAGGGATTTGCTATGAATGAGCAGGTACATTATTATATTGTAGTGAATATTACAGTGAATAGTTTCCTGTTAACACAGAGCATCATTGCCTCTCTGTGAGTAGAGAATGACTTAGCTCAAAGGAACATCTTTCATCTGTGTAAATGGTTTACTGGGGGGCATTGCAGGTAGTTCTGAATAGAATTTTTTTTTTCCCAGAAACCGAGCTGCAAGGATAACACGAGTAATTGCCTTCTCTAGTGCCTCCCAGTGCTATACATGTTATCTTCAATGGAAAAACAATCAGCTATTGGCAGCCTGGTGAACTTAGTAATTGTAACTAACAGGGTTGTTTCTCTTTGCCTGTCTTTTAGGATGGAATGGGGAACCTGAGGATCACGGAAAAGGGTCTGAAGCTTGAAGGAGATTCAGAATTCTTGAAACCTCTCTACGCCAAAGAAATCCGATCAAGACCAGTAAGTTTTTGGGAAAGGAATGAGCTTGTTTCTGTAGCCCTAAAAGAAAGGAACCATGGAGTGGCAGGGTGATGTGGTTCCTGGATAAATTGCTTTGGCCACTGGCCTCTCTATGCAGATGCAGTTTGGGGAGTAAGGCAGTGGGTGCCCTTTGAGGACTTCATCCAGACACTGCATGCTCTGGGCAGTTCCAGAGTTGATACCCATGGCTCTGGTTTGTGTAAACCACAGTTAAAACTCTTCCAGGACCTCTGAAGTTTCACCCTGCCTTTTTGCTTTCTTTTGAGATAAATCCTAAACAACACTCAACTGGAGGACTTGTTATTTCTGAGTCAGGGGATGGCTGGCAGTTCTTTTTTAGCCAAACCCAGCTCTTTTTTAGCCAATTACACTTCTTCTGGATAGTAGAGAGGTGGTACCTTGGCAAAAGGGCCTGATCTATTGTTCATTAGCACAATGAACCCATATTGCCTGCTCAGTTCTATTCCATGTTGGTTTAAAATCATGTGTAGTTAAAGGTCAATGCTGCTAAGAGTGACTGCTTGACAGAAGTGGCAAGAATGCTGACCACTGAAAATGAGAAAGAACCCCAGTGTGATTGAAGTAACATTTCCATAGCAGCACTTGGTTGGCTGTTGGTGACTTTTGCTCTTTCTCATGCAATCCTCTGTGTCCTGAGCAGCCTTAAAATAACTGAAACAACTACAGAGTTTCCAGGATCTGTGTCAGAAGATATCATCTGTCTTGTTTCCTGATCTAAAGTGTTAATTTGAGTCAGATACCAGCCTTCTCTTTTGATAACAATGGCAGATAGCTAATTAAATAAACGTAACACCCTTTTATCTTGGCATTTCAGTGCTCTTGTAGAAATTGGAACTTGGAGCATAATGAACAAAACAGCCAATACGATACCCCATTTAATTATTGAAGGTTGTAACCTCTGTAAGATGGCTAGGAATTGATTTGAACAAGCATAATCATTCAGGAAGAAAACTTAATAAGAAAACCTTCATATCTATAAATGCTTTCAGCCCTGAATTAAAACTGAACCTGTAAAACCTCACATGTCATGCACCTTTTAAGATAAAATATGGGAGAACCAGGTGCAGCAGTAGGTTTGATAAACAGACTGACAAATTGCTACCTACATTTCTTTTTCTCTAGTTACATTGATGGAAATAATATTTGATTGCTAAAAGAAGTGAAAACTACTTCTTGCTACTGGGGAGTTTACTGTTTTCATATTATCATATTGATCTACATTTTAATACGTCGAGGGGTGCAAAAGGTGTCCCTTTCCCAAGGCTGTGAAAGTAATTTCCACACCATTGATAGATTACTGAATACAAGGAACAAGAAGTGTGTTCCTTGCTTTATCCCCCATCCAGGATTGTTTTTGCTGTTACCTGGAGCAGGATCTAGCTGCAGTCTGGGGAGCTGGAGCATCCCTGCTGGCTCCAGTAGATGAGCCCTGGAAACTGGTATGAGCCAGGTAGTCACACAAACCATGCATATTGTTCCTCTGACTCTTGGAATAGACTGGAATAGCCTGTGCTGGCTTTCAGGTTGCTCATGGTAACCTTGGAATTATTTTTGGGCTGGGGCAACAGGAGAGATCTTACTGCATTCAGACAACCTCTGCTTTCTTGTGCTGTGTGTGAATTTGGCCTCTTGAAAGCAAATGAAAGGACTGCAGTCAATCAAAGGTTTATAGATAGAGAATATTTTAAAATATTGTTAAATAACCAACACTCGATCTTTTTAAAGAACAGTGGTATGACCCAGTGTTGTCTTGGAGGGAAGCGTGGTAGCAGTTCCTGAACCTGATGAATATTGTTAAAATAAAGTGCCAAACTCAGTCCTCAGTAACAGATGAACATCCATACTAATTCTAGAGTGATCTCTGGGTTTTCAGAAGTGCATAATGCAGCTTTAAATATGTGAAGAGTAACAGAAACAAATATGACAAATAACAGTAAAGAGCATCCCAGAAATAATCTGGCATATACAGTTTTTCATATGTTTAATTAAATAACCTAAGAGTTGTGTACAGTAATAAATAATGGTTTCATGTAAACTCCAAAGACTTTTAGATGCTCATTATTTATAGAAGGATTACTTTTTTTTTTTCTTTTAGTAAACTCAACAAATTTAACTTCAGTATTGTTCTGTGTAGTGGATGAAGGAGCATTGCTGCTGCCTGGAAAGGGCAGGGAAAAATCACTTTTCAGAGTCCCATGGCCTCTGGGTTTTCCCACTCATGTGTCTCTGTGGTGCTGCTCCCCCACGTGCTGCAGAGCTGGGCAATCCCTGCCAAAATATCTCCAAAATGGGAATTGTGATTATTCTTGAAAGCCTGAATTTGTCACTGGTGCCTCTTCTTCTCTGCTGCATCTCTTGAATCCCAGGAAGTTGGTAATTAAAATTACACACAGACTTGCTTTCCTAGGAGCTCTGCCTTCTGTTTTAATGGTAGTTTTGGATTTCCACTTAAAAGTGGATTTCTTTTTCGAATTGATCTGGCTGAAAGGGAAGATCAAGGGTTGAAGAGGAGGAAAAGCCCTTAAATGTCATCCCAAAAGACTGCTGGGTGGGAACCCCTGAGCTTCTGTAGTTTGTGCTTTAAAGAGCCCTGGTAGGTCCTGCTCCTTTCATCACCTTACAGACAGAGGAGCTGCACTTAGATGTGCTTCTCATTGCAACTGAAATTCCAAATTTTAGCAGAAGGATTGGATGGATGTGGTTGGGTCCCAGGACAGAGAAATCACTGACATGAACTAAGTTGTTAAAGCTGCTTCCAGCCAGTTTCTTTCTGCATCTGACAGCCCCAGATTTGCTTTCTTTTTCCCTCACCTATTCAAGAGTGGCCCCCCAAATCCCTTCTGGTTTTATACAGAGATGAGGGTCTCTGTTCCTGCTGTTTCCCATCCTAGTCCTGGCTCAGTAATACTGGCTTTGTAGTATGGGTTAGGAACCTGTTTTCAAGCATCAGACCTTGCAAAAAAAAAATGTAACCTTGCTATTTTATAAGCCTGAAGTTTAGCTGGAGGTTAATGAACTGGTGGTAGCAGTGTTTGCACCTTTGTAGCCTTGTTTTAAGGAAAAGAGATGGATGTGTTCCCTTTTCCAGAAGTGTTCAGAGCATCCTGAACTCCCAGCTGAACACACTGCACACTGAACAGTGGTTTCCATGCCACTTGCATGGAACACGAGCATCTTGCTGCCTTTAATTAAGAAGATAACTGGACCATGAAGTATTGCCTGTGTAAATAAAAGTGATTTGTACTTAGTCAAGGAGGTGCATTAGGAATTCTCACATTTCTTTACTTGCAGATAAATTATGAAGATTATTAAAAAATGGAAGGGTCATCTATAAACCCATCTGTAGCTCAGCTGCACTGTCACTCTCAAAATGTAGCTGTCTTTCTAACTGTTGTAATTTATTGTGGACTATCGTGTGAACCATCTGCTTGCTTGTAAATCAGACCAACTTTGACTGAAAGTTGTACACAGCAGTGGAAATCATTAATTTTATGTCCTGGAAAGTAGTGGCAACAGTTTAGGGGGCTTCAGTCTTCATTGCCTTAATTGGAATAGAAATTTAAAACTGGAAATTTTCCTGCCTGTGTTGAGATGAGCTGCTAAGAAGCAAGTTGCTTAAAATTTAAAGTTAGCCCAGATTTTGCTTTCTTAGTGCAGTTGGGTTGTTTTGAAGCTTGGCACATCCAGGTCTGTAAGTAACTTGAAAGGGGCAAGACACAGAACAAGCTGTGTGCATTTTCCATCCTGATAACAACAGAAATAAAATCCTGTGCTGTGATTACACAGGAAAATCCAGTGAATTACTTCTCTCAGGAGCTGTCTGACAACCAATGAGATGATAATCTCAGCTTTAGGAAGCAGAGAAAGACATTGCCATGATAGGATTAGGATGGGTTTGCCCTTTCAGTGTTCGTTTCAGGTGCATAAATAGAAAAAAATAAACTCAGTTTGCAAATGTTTACACCTGGGCTTTATTTTTCTTACACTGAGTGCTTTTATAGACAAGAATATGGATTTGCCTGACAGCTTTGACTTTGCTTCAGTAAAAAGCACTTGACTGGGGTCTTGTCCCTTCAGTTCTCTTGCAGACTCTTCTATTGATGGGTCTGGGAACACAGAATTAAATGTGGGCACCAGCCTTTCTACCTGGGGGAGCTCCAAGATCTGCTGTTGCACAGGTATAAGGGATGGCAAAATTCTCTGAACAGATTTTGAGGAGATTTTCAAGTGTCTTTATAAAGAGATCTCTTAGTGCATGTAGCTGGTTTCATGTTGAAGGTCTGCTTCCCATTATTTTTAATCAGCTGGAAAAAAAAAAAGAGTTTAAAAGGAAAATCCTATATATCTAAGAAAAAAAAAGCCTGAGGCAAAGAACTGTGTCTTTTTGTTATTTTCCATTCTTTGGGGGATGTTAGAGGTCCCTGTTCTACTCAGTGTGGCAGGGAGTGTCTCTCTGAGAGCACCGTGCTTGCTCAGGTTGTTGGAGCAAACCTGCCCTCATTTGAAGGCATGCAAAATAACTGGTGACTTCAGTGGTAGGAGGACTGGGGCTGTCATTAACACTTGGCTGAAATTCTGCAAGGGCATCTGTTTAGCCTGGAAAATTCACAGTTGTGACTTAGGGCTGATAACTGCTATTCCCTTTACTGGTGTTTAGTAAGTTCTCATCAGCATAAAAGCTAGACCAGCGAGTGCATAAAATATGCTTCTCTGTCCTTTACATTTTCCCCAGCCAGTATTTGAATGATAAAAATGTTAAAGGAAGCTTTTAAGAGTGATAAATAATTATTTTGCCAACGTACTCGTCTCACTGTGTTTGGTTCTGGAATGAGAGTGCTATAATTTTAAAGCACAGGAGCACTTCTGGAATGGCTATATTCTTTTGTATTATTTGCTCTGCAGGTCTGCCTGCCTCCAAGCTAAAAATACACACTGCAAAACAATAATCCATGTATTTGGATTAAACAGTGACATGTGCCCGCAGTGGGGCATACCTGCCTTGTAGCCATAAATACATATTTATAAGCAATATAACATACTAATTTGGATAAAAAGGGAATGCAGATGGCAGGATAATTGCAACTTTGTATGAGGCTCAAACTGTGTATTAGAAACGTAGCTTTTACATAGATAGCATGAAAGAAGGCTGCTATTTTTTGAGGGAGAAGACAAAATAATTCCTTTTCTTCCTTTGTC
Source organism: Falcunculus frontatus (assembly GCA_013398115.1). NCBI lineage: Eukaryota > Metazoa > Chordata > Aves > Passeriformes > Falcunculus > Falcunculus frontatus. The sequence continues at coordinate 1,399,462 of VZRV01005702.1, read as the reverse complement.
AAGGTTCACAGAGAAATAAAAGGACATTGAATTAGTTCCTGGTGATTTGGTCTAGCAAAGTGCTTAAGGGTTTCAGCATGTTCACTGAAACCTTCCCAGGATGGAAATGAGGAAATGCAGGGTGTCTCACCACGCTGCCATCACTCAGCTGTCCCTGCCTGCTCCCACCACCTCTGCAGCCATTGCTCCTCCCAGCATTTCACTATTCCCTCAGGGACTCGTTCTTCAAAGAAGAGAGGAATCTTCTTTGCATAATATGACACATCCGAGCCTGTGAGAGCTCCTGCCAGCTCTGGAGATGTTGGTCTCCTGGCACTGGCCTCTGGGGCAGTTCAGCTGCCACTGCAGCCTCAGGTAGGAAAACCTCTCACTACGCAAGATCGACTTCTGCAGCACCTCCTCTGACTGCATCTTCATAGCTTGGTGCTCCTTGGCTAATGTTTGGTTCAGAAGCCGGGATGAAGGAAAGAACAAGGTTGCTGTGGATGGCACAGCCAAGACAAACAAGCTTCTTGCAGCCATGCCTGGCCATCTCGTATCCTCCCTGTGGGGTTTGTTACTCATTCCTTGTGGCACTGCTCTGGATTCCAGTGTGCTTTAGCCATAGATGTGTCTCTCAGCTGGGTCAGTTTGAGTCTTGCTTGCCCAACAGAGATCAGCAGAGAGGAGAACTGGCAGTCAGCGGGGGATGCACTGACAGAAGAAGTTGCAGAAGGCATCATTTTGGCAGAAACACCCTCACCTGATGTACAGATATTGTTGCCGTCGCCATCCAAAGCGGATTTGAGTCTGCGTACAGCAGTAGGCTATGAGTGTCCAGTGGGATTTATAAAACTGATATGCTCTCCTATAATAAATTTCATTCTGAAGCAATGAAATCCAGAGAGCCTACTTCAGTCTGAACCTTGGCTGCCCCAGCGCTTTGGGGGCAGTTAGTGGCTCTGTGATATTTCCAATGTGCTGAAAAGGTGGACGTTAAGTAAATTTTACAGCAACTATGAAAATATTTCCCTTTACCTTCATAGTAAAATTGGTTGAGAAGTCTCTCAGCTTTGAATTTTGCAGGGAATGTTGTAGGCTGGCTGAAGGACTGTGTCAAATAACATCAGAATTAAATCCTGCTGTGCCTGTTCCTGGTTGTTTCTGTAAGGAGCTGGTATGGTGTGCCCCACATTGAGAGCACAACAGGGAACTGAAGTATCCCACCAGCTTCCAAATCAGAGCACCCCAAAGATGTGCAAGAAAGGAAGCCCTGATGTAAACAAACTTTGAGAAATAACTCCACAAGTTGCATTTCAAAGCAAAATCTCATGGAGACTGCCTATGGCATTTTAAAAAGGCTTTCATTAAATGTTGGTAACTTGTCACAAGATCTCTTAAATGGAAGGGTAATGGCTCATAACATTTGTAAGCTTTTTAATTTCATGCAATATGAGCAGTGTAATCAACACCTATTAAAGCCAATCAGCTGTGCCCGGTGGGCTACCTACCTCAGCTTTTGTCTATATTTGCATTTTGGGTACACCTCTGACCTAACCCTGGGAACCTCGTGTTTGTGGTTTCTTACCCCTGACATCAGTGGAGAGGTGGTGTCCAGAAGATGTGATATAATCATTGCAGAAGTATCTGACCCCATAAGGTGTATAAGCACTTTATAGTCAACGTTTTTCACCTTCTTGTGAGGGAGTTTGGAGTTGATGTGGACAAGTTAACAGCTCTGGAGCTAAACATGAAGGAGACCGAGAATTTCCCAAATGGTCTCTCAGTGTATTTTGCTTTTTCCCTTTGACAACTGAAATTTCTCGCTTGAGCTGCTTGTGTGAGGGGAGAGAAACTGTTGAGATCATGTGTTTGTTTTTGCTGCTCTGATCCGATTCCCACCTCCTCTTCACTCGAAACATTTGCAGCTGGACCCTGTGGCAACAAAAATGAGTGATGGGCATCCCAGCTCCAAGTGAGCTCCGGGCTAAGGCCGGGTGCTCTGTGGGCTCTCAGCTTTTGCATTGCATTTTTGCCGTGGTCCCAGAAATCGCTTGTATTTCAGCTGTGTGAAAAGGAGGACAATGGGGCACGGAAAACACGAGCGGCTCTGTGGGCTGCATTTCTCTCTCTGAAGTGCAAAGGCTTTGAGTTTAAGGATTTACCGTGTCTAGACACTGCTGCTGACAGTCAGGATTCTGGCTGCTTTGTAGAGGCTGAACTACAAAAACAACTTTTTAATACTAAAAATGAAAAAGAAAACTTGATACGGCACGGGTAGAGGGAAGATAGAGAAAAACAGAAAACGGAAACACTGAAAGACAAATAGGAAGATCCAATTATAAAGAAAAATGATGTTTTTCTCGTGTTTCCAAGCAGCCTCAAGAGCAGAGCTTTGTCTCTTCTTACCACAGGACAGCAAACAGTTCTGCAACTCTTCTGCTGATCAAAACTATTTTGGCAGGAAAGTTATGTATTTTATAAGGCAGGAGTCGATAAGACAAGCTGTGCTGTCATTAGGAAGTGCAGGCACACAGAACTGGTTTTACAGACAGCTCAGTTCGTGTGCTCTTTGATCTACGACAGGGAAGCAAAGTCAGATTTTCCAGGTTTCATTTACCAGTTGTTATACCTCTTTGATTGTTTTATTTCTAAATAACAGATGTTGTATTTGGAGAAAGGAGGACACAGGTGAAAACAAGAACAACTTTGAATTTGCTCCTTTTCTTTTAGGACAAATTTGTTGAGGGTCTTGGGAAAACTAACTTGCTGCTCTTGAAGGAAAAGGTACCATTTCTTTGGCTTTTAGCATCTTCCTAGTTGGAACACGTTTCATAAAAGAGCACATGCAGTAAACAGTTGTTCTTCTTGGGGAGTAGTGAAAGAAAGCAGTTTCCATGGTGCCTGGTTTTTGTTGGTTTTTTTCTTTATTTACTCCAGGTTTTCAGTATAAAATGTTACATGTCCATTGATTTCCTCCTGATGTGCTGTAATTCTGAGTCCAGTGGGATTTTTAGGCCTGCTTCCAGCCTGGCCTTAAAATTTTCTGAGGCAGGTTGTATGAAGTACTAGCAGGAGTCTGCTACTCATTTCCCTCTGAAACAGAATAACCCATGGAACAAAAAGAAAACTTAAAGTGCTTCAGCTCACAGCATTTCTTCCTTGTTCTTCTGTCAAGCACAGTCCTTGTTTGCCATCCTTACATAAAACTGCAGGAGATTTCTCACTTTCAAGCCTTAATTTTTTTTGTCTGAGCATGAGTGGAGCTAAAGCCTCCTTGGCTTTTGCCTTTGCACCTCTGAGGTTCCCCAGAGAGCATCAACCATCCAGTGCTGCTGTCATCCAACTTCCCCCAGAAACATCCCTTCTAAGGACAGGGGGACCTCTTCCTTTGGAGAACTCTTCTTTATGGTCTACAAGGGAAGGATTTATTTAAAGTTTATTTCAAATGCAGCAGTGATTTCTAATTCACTGTTCATGAAAATGTTGAGTAAATGCCAAGATTTTCACTGCACCTTAGTCAGTGCAGGTTACTTTGTTGGATTCTGGATTAGTAATCTAAAACTAGGCAATTAAAATTGCTTTTATGACCTAAGCTTTTTATTTTCTCTTTCTTCCCAGCTGTAGCTTGATATTCTGCTTCTAGTTCCTTTTTCTCCTTGAGCAAAACAACATGTGATTCCAGTGGTTCTCTCTTGATTTAGACAAGGGGCTGATTTGTGGTGGGGCATCCAATAAATAAAAGCTATGAATATCTGAGTTCTGCTTCTCTGCTGAGAAACCAGCAGCAGCTGCAGAAGCTGTGGCACCAGGAATGGGTGGTTACTGATTTGGGGAGAAGCTTTGCTGTTCACTGAATCGTCCGTGTTGCTCTCCTCAGTGCCTGGGAAGTCTTCTTTTTGAAGTGCCAGTGCAAACTGAGCCTTCTTGGATGTGATCTGACAGGGCTGCAGCCCGAGGAAGCACAGCTGAAGAGTCAGATGTGCTTTTTCCAACCAGAAGCTTTGTAAGACATTTTTAAAAACAGAGAAACAAATAAACTAAAGGCAGTGGGTTGATTGAGGGGAAAAGAGAGGTCACTTTTCTGACAGATCAAGTATCGTGCTCCAGAAAGGTTTTTTAGCCAAAAGGTTGATTAGTAAGAGTGTGAACAATTCATTATTTTTCTTTAAATCCTGTTTTTTCTAGGTATATTTTGCAGGTTAGGAGTGGGACCAGCTTTTCATGACCTTAGAGCAGCTGATATTTCCCTTTAGGCAGATTCACTGTTGTGTCCTACATGCAGGTGAAGCCACCCAGTGAATGGCCAAATAATCCATAATCGAAACACACACTAATTGCTGTAAAAGGTCAAGAGTACCTTGAAGCTTAAGCTGATTTAGGGTCTTGGTGTCCGTGGTTGGAAGGCAGTGAGTTGATGGGATGAGCCAGAACAAGTTTCCTCTGGTGCTTTCTGTGGTTGGGTGTTCAGAGCCTGCATCTTCCAGTTTTTTGCAGAACATCCCTCACTCTTTTAAATGAAGTAAAGGCCACACAGGCCAGTGGCATGCATGTTGTCACAGCTGCTGCCTTGAGAAGCACCTCTGATTGCATGTCTGCTGTTGCTTCAAGCCAAAATATTTTATCTGTATTCTGCTACCTCTTGAAAACCCCAGCTCCTCCTGCAAACTGACCTTTGCTCTGTGTTTTCTGAAGATCCCAACTGTTATTTAATAAATGATGAGCCTTGATGTTGGTACACAGCTGGGAGAACAGGAGGCTTTTCGTTTCTCTCTGCAGCATTATCTCTCATGCAGCACTCTGGGAGGTGTAGCATAGGTGAAGCAGAAGAAACAGGAACATGCAGGCAGGACCCTTCCTGCGCCCTTTGCTGCTAGGAGCCACTGGTTGGGTGTCTTCACTGATCAGTTCTGTTCTTCCAGAGTTTAGAAAGAACTTCAGGAATAAAAACACCAGCAGAAAAATGCCTTTTCAAAACGGGAGGCAACAGACAGGCTGAGTCACTCTGCTGATTGCCCAAAGAGTAATCGGGGTCCTTGGCTTTTATATTCCTCCCTGGGCTCTGTTTTACCTTCACACACCCCATTCTCTTTGGCTGCTTTTGCCATTACTCACCATTTCCCCAAACAACTTTCCTGTCTTCTTCCAGGCATGGAAAAAGCATCTGCTGCTTTTTCTGCCAGCCTGACATCTATTGAAATACCACTCCCCAGCTCCCCAGTGGAGCTGGTTGGGGATGTAATTTTGCTCATCGGCCCTGTACCACAGCAATACCCTGTGCTCTCTCCTCCCTTCACCCCAGAGCAGATACTCAGGAGTGTCTGTTGAGTGGCAGCCACAAGACACATCCAAATCCCAACACAAACATCCTGCTCCTGCAGCTGTGCTGCTGATCAGACCTTTGCTGCCGTGCTCTCTCTGTAGGTACGTGTGTGCAGTGTGGCAATGATCAGCATGATTTAGGATCTTCCCTCCAGATCAGCCCAATTCCATGTCCCATGCTTAGCTGCATCTGTCATTTTACCTGTCCAAGTGCCCTCTCGCCTCAGCTTTTGGATTTTCAGCCTCTCCAAGGCAGTGGAGGTTTGCAGTTCTTCTTCTCTGAGATGGTTCCTGTCTGACGTTAACTCACAGCTGAACTGTTCCAGCACTGCAGCTCAGAGCGTGGCCCCTCTGCTTATCCTTGGGAAGAAGACTGTCTGGTCATGCAGACCCACAGAGCATCCTTCTTAGAGATAGGTGTTGGTCATTCCAGCAGAAGAAACAAAGTGGCTGGATTTCAGCAATTTAAAACCAGTTTGTGCAACTTTTTCTGTGACCCCATAACCCTGTATAGTAACTGAAGCAGATCAAACTACTTTGGTATCAGAGGTACAGTTGTAGGCCCAGCCTTCCTTTTCTGTCCTTCCCCTACAGGGTTAACTGAGCATATTTCTACAATAAATATTTCCAACAACAAGGCCTAAATATGGTTTTCATCAATCATTTTATAGCTGCTTCCAACCTGTCACACCAGACTATGTGTTTACAGCAGCTCAGGAACAAAAAGAAGGCAGAAAAACCACAAATAAAAGAATTGGAATAGAAAAGCTGAATTTTCTATCACCAGGAACGGTCAGATGATCTTTCTTTGTGTCTTGTGCAGTGGCAAGTGGACAGCCTCCAATGAATAAATAATTGCAGATCCAGGAAATGAGAGTATTACTCCCATGAAGCTGTTAAAAAGAAGAGTTCACTGTGCCCTTCAAACATATTTACTCATGCACAACCCTGCATCTACCTATGGAGCACAGCAAACCTGAAGGATGGGGCTCATAAAGAAGAGCTTTATAATTGTGATAGGAACCCAGAAACTGAAACACTTTGATTGCAGGAACATGTCCGGGCTGCACCTTGTCATTTCACTGGCCAGATGCATTGGAGAGAACTCCAGTGGGTAATCACAGAAGTGAGGATGGCTGCCTGCATCCTGCCTCCCAGCCCTCACCGTGCTGTAATATAGTTGCTTTTGCAGTGTAATTGCTTTCTCTGCAGGGCTTCTTCCTATTGATTCTGCTCGTGTGGATTTAAATGGTTTGCAGGTTGTAACTAGACTCAGGTTGGTCTGCACCTCCACTGCTCTGTGCTAGGCAGCTCACGTGGCAGTTCGGAGAGACTTCAAAGCTGTCTAGATAGCATCACTCCCTGGCCTGCACGTATATATTTGATTGGAAGAGAGAGGCTGGATCAGATAAGTTCAGAACATCAATAAATACGTGTATTTTGTTTGGTGACACTTGTTCAATTTGAGTCTTTTTCCCAGGAAGCAGCTTGTGTTGTGTCATTTTTTCAGCGCGCTGTGTAAATGCTGTGCATCTGCAACTGTCGGGGCTGGTGCCATCCCATAGCAGTGCCATCTGCTCGCTCACAGAGTGCTTTTTGCGCAGATAAAAAATGTGAGGTGTTACTCATAATTAGGCAAATCACATGCTGTGATCTGTGATTGATTTGATTCCTGTTGCTGGCTACCTCGCATATGTCTGTGTGTCCGTAAGTATTGTCTACATACCAGCATATGGACGCGGATGAATCAGAGGCTCACGAATTCTTTTTCCCCAATGCAGACAGATGGAAATGTTTTCCCTTCTTCTTATTAACAGCAGCTGAATTTCAGTCACACCAGGGGCCTCTGCTAGGAGCTCGCCTGTGTTTCGTGCTGCACACGCACACGTAAGTTGGCATGGCCATTTATAATCTAATACAAGAAGTAAGCGATCCATGACGTGCAGCAAAGGAAAGCTGTAATTTCAAAGCAGTGTTCAGAGGTATCCACGTTATTAGCCTTCCTGGAGAAAAATATCTGGATATATAACTTGGCGTTAACGCAGTGCAGTAACAGAATGCCTAAAAGGATGTGTGAGCATTGCAGAGCCCGAGTGTCTCTGCTGAATCTGACTTCTGGAAAATACTGCTGTGCTTTTCTTAGTATTAACAGAATGTGCTCTTAAACACATATTCACCTCACTGACTGAGATCTTAATTGGTTCTGGTTGTAGTATGGTCCAAGTAATGCTGGTGGTAAGGGAAAGTAACTCAGAAATTAGTAGTTCCGTGTATTTTTGATATTGGCTTCTAAGGTCTTTTATAGATAGCGAAGTATGATTTACTGGCAGTTTTAAAAGATGTTTAAGGCAGGCAGTAGGGACACCAGAAAGACCATAAAAATGAAAACACACGAACAGAGGTCTGCATGCTTGACTGGAGTAAAAGTTACAAGCAGTGAAGCAGCTGTATAGTTGGATGATTTAGAATATTTTTAAGCCTCAGCAGAGCTCTCTTCTTTTCTCTCCCTCTCTCTTGTGCCTACCTACAGTGTGTTTACTTCAGCAGGAGATCTGTCACCACTGGACTCTGATCATAACTAGGACAGCCCAAAGCAGAAAATAGGATATAACTTAGCACAAATCCACAGTCCTGCTGCTCCAACACCTCCTGTAGACAAGGATCAGATTGGAGCGAGCTGCCGCTGAGCAGCAGCTGCAGCTTGGCTTTTCTGCCGAGGAATTCAAGTAAATTGAAATGTTTAGAGAATACTTGGTTGATTTTATGCTGGAAGGGCTGAGCAATGTGCTGAGAACCCAGGACTGCTGTTGTCCTGTTTGAGCATTGGCGTGGCTTGACTCCGGCTTTGTTTGTGCAAGGGAGAGCTGTTCCCCAGGGATGCCAAGTTAATCATCAGCACACGTTTGATTGACTCTGCTGTATCACCTTTGGGTGAACTCTCAGTGCAGGGAAGAGCTTGAAGCATTTTCAGAGTTATTTGGTCATTTTACAAGTTGTGCTGCTCTCTTCCTTTCAGCTGAGTGTGCCTTACCAGAGAACTCCTGGAGCTGAGCTTGCTTCAGTGCATCAGAAACATTTTTTCCAAAGCCAGTAATGATCAGCTCAGTCCTACCAAAAGAGAAAGTTTTGTGGATGTGCAGCAGCCTTCAGATGTTACAAACACCCAATGTTTGTAAAGCAGATCAGATGCTACAAACCCAGATTTCCCACCCCAATGGATACTGAATAGAACTCCAACTGGCACAGTTGCATTTTATTTTCATGTGTGTGTCTGTTGGTTTCATCATGTCACCTGTGGTTTTCCTTATATTATAAGTCAATGAAGTAGAAAAGAAAAAAGAGCACCAAAGAAGTCAAGGCAGATGTAATGCCTTGAAAATTTTTGGGTGTTGTTTTTTAATGTCAGCAGACATGGTGTAATTTAATTTTCAGAAGAGTCTCAGCTGCAAAGTAGCTGATTAGGCATCTTGAAGAAACAGCCAATCTCTCAAAACACTCTGTTCATGAGATTATTACAGGTATTCTTCTAAAGAGAGAAACCCCTAGATTGCCAGAAATAAATCACTTTGAAGGATACAAACCCCCTTGGGTAGCCTTCCAGAAGCAGAACCCAGTCATTTAGATCTCACATCACAGACCTGCCTTCTTTGCACTTCAAAATGAAGAGTCGAAGATATAATTGCTTTAATGGAGCAGAAGGAAATTTATCTTTTGTTTCTATTGTTATTAAAATGAACTTCAAGAAGTGCCATAAAAGAGAGGGATTTGTAGCATTGGACATAAAACTCCGACCTGCACTATCTGTGTCATTAAAATATGTCAGCATTGGGTGGGACCACAGTATTTTCTGACCTTCATGATCTGGAAATGTATCATTCTGTGAAGGTGACTGAACCTTGTTTGCATAGAAGAAAGAACTTGAATTTTTTTTTTTTTAGTTTAAGCATTTGAATGCTTGATAAAGTGTCAGAAGTTGTAGCACAGCACACAAAGCTCATGATGCTACATTTCTGTCTTTGAGTGCCCATTGCAGATCAGGGCTGTGTCAGCTCTGTCACTGACCCAAGTTACATGACCTGGGCACATTCCACTTGGGATAAAGTTTTTTTCCTGGAAGAAGAGGGTGCAAACTACATTTCCACTGAACCTTCCTAAAAACCACCATCTTCAGGCACACATATAGCACATACTGGAGCATTTTGTAGCTTTTGTTTTAATCTGTTTGTTACCAATTCCGTTCACGGTTTGCTTTCATTCTGCTGTGAAAAGCTTACACTGTCAAATCAGGAGTTTTACTAAGAAAGGGATTTAGTAACATGAACATTATGTTCAGCTGTTTGAAGGACAAAATCAAGATCAAAAGAGACTCAGTGATTAAACAACAAATAGCACGTTTAAATCATATTAAGGGCTATTTTCAATCTATCACCTACAGATTTAGCTACATGCCTTAAATTTTTGTGCCAGGAGGCTTCTGGGTAAAATCCTGTTCTTGCAGTGGGGAGCTAGACCAGAAAAAGGAGGAAGAGCTTTTGAAATAGAAACAGTAATAGTTGGCTTGCAAATTGAGCGTGAAGTCTAGATTTTCTGCTGAGGTAGATCATGGCCAGGCTGCTGTTCCAAGCAGTATCTTAGGGATGGTGTTCATTAGATACTCCCAAGCTTGTGTTCTTCACAGCAAAAGGTAGATGCTGTCCAGTGCTTTCTGTTTGCTCTTCAGGAGGTGCAAGGTGTCTGTACAATGTTCTGTGAGGTTTGCTGATGCTCATGGCAGTGCCAGTTGCCTGACTCCTGCAGCATCTCTCATCAGTTCTGAAGGGGTTTAACTCAATTTCCTCCCAACTCTCTATTTTATGGGGGCAAGTCTGAACTTTTCCAGCATCAGACACTCTCCAAAGGAGTTTCTCTTTTGAAGGCAGGAGTGGGGGGAGGAAACGCTAGCTTGGGGACAGGTCCTGGGTTTTTTGACTGTGCTCACAGCGTGTTCTGGGGACCTTTGTGGTTCGGAAACTCCACGCTGAGCATCACACAGTGAGGTTATTCCTGGTGCGTCCCTTGAAAGAGGAGCAAGTCGTATGGGAACTGGGTCAGGAAGACTAATTTAATCATGTCTGTGTCAACTGACCAAAAGTGACAGAGTAAGGGTCACAAGGTCAGCTTTCCTGGTGGGTCAGGGGACACCTGATGCACCTAATGAGCTGCACGCAGTGTGGTGTCCTCGGCAGTGCTCTGGGCCTGGCTACACGAAGAAAAACTACTGAGGTGGGATACCTTTGTGGCTTTTCTTTGGGAGGTTTATCATTCTTAATGAAGGACATTTCAGGTGCCCTAAAATTACTGCTTTGTCTCTCAGTTATTGGGTGATGAATTCTTGCTACTCCAAACCAGCAGAAACTGAAGTGCAGCTCCGAGTTGTCCCTACCAGTGGAAAATGCAATGCAGGAAAGTGTCACTGCTGTTGCTGCTGGTATCACATTTAGCTGCTGGTGTAGTAGGACTGGTCAGACTTGAAGAAAGGAATACATTTATTGCCCACACAAAACTCCCCCTCTATCAGCAGCTCCTTAGAACAGCGCTCAGGGGCGCAGGCAGGTGGGTGCTGGGTGTGGCTGAGGGCCAGAAGCAGGGGAGCTTTTGCTGGCTGCTCGCTCTACAGAAAACAGACTTTTGCCTTCTGACAGTCCAGCTGTGCATCGAGCAGCATTTGCTTCCTGTAGTGTCAGTGAGAGGTGGAGCTGAGCAGGAAAATGGTGTTCTGAGTGACTTCTCCATGGACTGCTCCTTGCCAACCGAGATTATGCTTTAAGATTTTATTTTTACCATTACTTTGTCAAGCCTGCGGGAAATTCACCGTTTCCATTATTTCCACAAGCTTCACTTGCACTTACTGTGTGAAGTCTTTGAATCCATTGGATCAAATCAAAGCTACTCCTTTCGACCATCTGAACTACAAACACACCGACTGTGAAGCATTCTTTTTAAATTGCCTGTAAACATTTAAAAGGATTTCCAAATATTTTTAATAATTCCCTAAAACAGTCTAAGGACATCTGTTAAAGTGTTTAATTTCCCTGAAGACAGCACTGGTTGGGATTGCTTCAGCTGCAAATTAAGGTTGTCAGTCAAAGGGCTTTTTCTGTTTCAGTCTCTGATCTGGGAGTTTTTAGCATCTCTTCCAAAGTGAGCCAAAGAAAGACAGCTAGTGAGCTGTTCCGGCTTGTTTTGCCATGTGTTGAACCTAGAAAACAGTAAGTTGATACCTTTTGTGAAGTCTTCTGTGTTTTACTGGATACCTCACTGTTTGGTGAGCAACCAAGCCGTGCAGTTTTGACATATTTTTGCACTTTTCATACTCTTTCTTCTGCGGCATGTGTCCAGAGTTTTAATATATTGAGTAGCTGTGGCAAATGCTATTGTGTGTCTGCAAACATTTGCATTATTTTTAAGGCACTGGGTCTGCTAATGAGGAGCTGGAGTAAGAGGCAGAATGATGTATTTACTCTCCAGGATTTCCTGCAGAGAGGAATACTAGGTTCATGGTGAGCTGAAAGTGCATGACCAGCCCAAAGAGCCTTTAAAAGATGTGCTTGTTTATTGCATGCTGATATTCTAACTCCAGCTCTGTCGAGTGCTATGACAGTTCATGAAGATACTGCTTCACTACATAACTGTTTTATTGTGGTGCTGATGCCATATTGATCCAGATTTCCACCTGCTCATATGCATCAGAATATTTCATTTTGTGTCATGGTAACGTGAAAATGTAAGAGAAGGGGAAGGTTTTGTCTTTTCATTGTAAATCCTAACTGGCTTTTAATGTTTTCATTATTTTGTTCTGTGTGATTGAAAGAAGCTGGCATCATCACCAAGCTTGAAACAGAGGAAACATTTTTTTAGTGTTCAGTGTTTAAAAGATGTAAGTGTTATTTCCTTTGTAAACAGAAGATGATGGATAGAAAATCTGCAGAATTTTCAGCAAAAGGGAGTAATTTTTTCAGTTCTTTTTCATTCCTTAATGGAAAAAGAATTATGGAAATGAGAGCAGGCATTGCATTAAGTGCTTCCAATGTTCTTTCCCTGCAGACCAATAAAAACATCCTCCATTAGGGAAATTTAGTTTTTTGAAGGCTGCATGCATCTGAGTTCTGAATCAGTGAATGAGATGACTATGCTGGGGTAAGCATTTCCAGGTCTGATTATGTATTTTAAGTCTTTTATAGGTGAATACCAGCTCTTAGCTTGCCTTGTCTTCTTCAGAGCACCTCTTTCTGTGACTTTTCATACTGGCTTATCTTGTAGTAGTTCTGTAGTGCAATCTCGTATTACAAAGAGCAGTAACAGATTTTTCAAAGTCACGGGGATTGAACTATTTTTCCTGCCTGAATTTGGACTAGCATTCCTGGCTTTTTCAAAACACTCTGGCTGCTTGAAAACTCCATAAGCAAAATTCAAACAGTACAAGTCAAAAAAAAAGACTTTTCTGTGCTTCACAAGGTGTGTTTATAGTAGTTACAGTCTCACCTATGACTATACATTAGGCAGATTGTAGCTGTCTACCTTTAAAAATATCCTTCATCTCTAAGTGTGAAATGGATATGCAGCAGCAAACTGCTGTTGCTGGGTGTGTTCAAATCAGGCGCTGAGCAGGGGGGATTCAAGTGAAGCCATCTTTTCTTCCTGAGCTGTTAACCATAAAATAGTAATAATCAGCATTAATTTCTAGAAGTTCTAGAAGATCACAAATAAAAATTAGAGAAGCAGGGAATCATTACAAGTCATTACCACTGATCCTTACTTCTAAATTATTAATCATAATTCAGTTTCATATACAGTATTATGTAAGCTATCAGACACATTGCAGAAACATAGAAGGATAATTTGTCCTCATTTAGTGTATGAGGGGACAGAGGCACCAAGAGCTTCTGAAACTTGTCCAAGATCTGGAAATGATTAAGTGGAATTCTTCTTTTTATTATCATTTTTATTTAGTTGTAAATAGTCTGAATGTAGCCAAAATGTTCTAGTTGTAATTGATCAAATAAACCCCATTTTCCCCTTTCTTGCTGAAGGGCTGATCCCATGGGAACATGCTGCAAAAACAGTGAAGGCAACAAATGTAATTACTATGAATATTTGGTCAAGTGTGAGGCTGGTTTTATTTTCGTTTCTTGAGGTTTGTTTTCTGCAAACACCACTGGGAATCGTTTGTCCATCACTTGAGCATTCCCAGAAGCTCCAGTCCACCACAGGACTCCCATGAATCATTTCTGTGTTCCTGTTATATTTTATATGCAGACAACTTAGTCCTTCTGCCGTGATCCAGAAAAAATGGCACCTATAAAAATATTGTGTTCCTTACAAATTCAGGAGGCAAGGAGAACATGCCTGACCCACACGATTCTCTATCCCCATCCTGATTACTCATTCCTGATGGAAAGATTTTGGAAATGCTGGAAAAAGACATCGGACATAAAAATTTTCAACTTTTTGCTGATTTTCTTGCTATTTCATCTCCTCTGCCTATCCTGTGCCTCAGTCAGTTGATGAATTTGATCAGCTGCCTGCTTTAGGCATTACAAAGAGATGCTGGCGGTGAATTTCCACCTCGCACATTAGATTTTTGGCTGATTCGTTCTGGGGTCACCCTGTGCTGGTGCTGTGGGTGGCTAATAGCCCCTGAGGAACCAGCTGTGCAGGCTGGGGCTGCCTGTGGAAAACACGAGTTCCCCGGTGCCTCGGCTGTGTTTGCACACGGGAGGAGCCAGATGGTTGGAGCTGTGGGTTCTCTTTGGCTTCGCTCTGCAGGAGGAATACCTGAGATGGATGATGCCAGGTCGCTGTGTGGCTCCTGTGTGCTACCAGCTGCTCTGGCTCTTCTCTCGGAGGTGTGTTTAAAGCGCAAAAATGAGAAATTGGTAGAACTCTCTATGATCAAGTGGGAAGTGGGGAAGAGTTCGTGTCTTGTGTTCTGCAGACCCGGTGGGATGGGTCTGGTCACAAGCTGGCATCCCTGCCCACAGTGTGGTGGTGAAACGTGCCAGACGGTTCACAAGTGCTCTGAGATCTAAGGCGCTCATGTTAATCAGATTTTCTCCTCCCCAGCCCTTGGGCATGGCTCGCTCACATGGTGGGCAGGCACTGTCACCCACTGGAGTCATCAGAAGCTGTAATTTTTCAGATTTGCCTCTGAAATGTGCTGCTGCAGTCAACCACCATCCCAAAACACCTTTGGGAAGCTTAGGTCAGGTCCCATATCCCCTGCACATTTTAAAATAACAGGTTGGGTGGCTTACACCAGCAATAGAGGCAACTATCCCTAAAGCAAGGCACTGCCTGGGCCAGACAGAGCTGTGGTGTCCACTCTGGGTTTGTCCTGGACAGGAAGAGTTTCTGCAGGGTAGGTGTACCCCAGCCATGCCCCCAGCCTTGGGGTCAGTGCTGGGCAAAGCTCCAGATGTCTCACCCAGGCTGGTCCCAGGCAGCCATCCCCATCTCACATCCTTGGTCTCGTGGTCTTGTTCCAGGGCAACCCACTGTACTTCCAGTCCGCCAGAAACGTGACAGTGAACATCCTCAACGAGAAGACAAAAGTCCTCACTCGCCTTGTAACAGGTAAGGAGGGGGAAAGGCTGTTTGGAGGGATTAAGGGGGGTGGAAGTGGGTGTTTTGGGATGCTGGGCTGGCTTCAGATGGCACACAGAGAGAAGCCCGTGTGTCTCGTGGAGTACAAATGAAAACTTCACTCCACTCTGTAGAAACAACGCCAGAGACATGAAAGCCATGCTGGAGAGGCAACTGGCTGGGGCTGTCTGATAACAAAACAGACCATCATTTTCGTTTTAAAGCCAATCCAGAGTTAGAAATGTTAGCTGTACCACATCAGGGTCAAGAAGAACATATGCCAGGCTGACATTTCTGCTGTAACAAGCACAGGTTTTTCCCGAGACATTTATAACTTGCCTGAAATCGTGGGAACTCTGGAGTCCAACTGTGGCAACACTTTGCTATTTAGAGTCCTTCTGCTGATGAAGACCTCCCTTTGCTCCCAAACATGAGTGTGTTGGATGGGGAAATGGGTGTTTCATAAATCCCCAGTGCACGGCAACCTTTGAATGAATGCATGAGTAATTAGGGTTGAAAGAGCCTAATGCATTATATAAGGTATATGGCACTGCATATATGGTATATAACATATATTTGATATGGTATAGAGATATATTTACTGGGATTTATGCATGGACTGTGAGAAGTATTGGCAAAGCCAGTAATCCATAAACATGTTTCTAAGTTGAGACTGGGTTGCTTGTTTTGCTTATGTAGCATCTTGGCCTTTAGTCACAGTATTAAATAATTTAATATGCAGCTTCAGTGAGCAATTATTTAGGCAGCATGTGTGAAACTTGCCTGGAGGAAGGAAGTAGGTTCAACCCCAGGCTCCCTGATTCTCACATTCAGAATGAAGGTCTTCAGTTTGTTGGTTCTCCGTATATTTTCAAGAGGGTGTTTGGTTCACTTAAGCACCTCTGTGTCACGAGAGATAGGGAGGACACACTCAGTGATACCTCCCACTGTGATGCTCTGGTTATTGAGCTTTTTATGCATTCAGCACCAGCTTTGGTGTCACAGTGGAGCAAAGATGTGGTCCCATGCAGTGTGTGCTCCAAGGATGAGCAGGGAGGGGAGGTGGTTAATAAGCAAGACACAAATCAAATTTAAAGTACTGGATTTTCTCAGTGTGGCTGCCCGAGTTTTTAAGTATTTCCAGGGATCTCAGCATGGCCTCACTTGTCTGTAGTGCAATCCACCTGCCTGATTCTGTGTGTCCAGGTGCCAGCACAGGTGACCTATGCAGGGAAATGCTGGGTAGGGATGGAGTTTTTAAGAAAATACTGGTTTTCGGGTGTTACATCTCCTGTCTTTTGAGAAATGAGACTGGTCATGAAGATGGCCAGAATTAATGCAAAGTCCCATCACCTGCCTTGTGCAGGATAAGGTTCCAGGGGGGCTGTGGCTTAGATGGAGTTGGCAAGGCTGTTCAGTGGCGATTTGTCCGAAGTCTGGCCTAGGTCAGTAACCCAGGGCAACCTCTTTGTAACTCTTTGCAGCCTTTGAGCCACAAACCTGCATAGAATCACTGTTGAGGCTGCTGGTGTTTATCAGACCCCACAGCAAAACGCATTGCCAGAGGCTTTCCAGCACTGCAGGGCACAGCAGCCTGCAGGAAAAGCAGCAGAACTGAAGTAAGATCTTAGAAGGAAAGTTTCACTTGTCTAAAAACTTTCTGCAGTGTCAGAGGATGCCATTTTCCTTGGCCTGCACATCACTGAAGGGGTCAAAAATGAAACATTTGCTCCTGTGCTGGTGTTTGTCTTTTTTTTTTTTCTAATTGGGCTGTGCATGACACTGATAGAATTTTAATCCAGATATATTTAGAAGGTGGAAAACCAGGAATCTTTTACACTGCAGCATCAATCTGAGCAAAATGGGCCCAGGAGCTCTTGATGTCTCTTACAGCTGCACCAATACTCTCAAAGCATGGCTGGATATGTTCATTGCTGTTTCACATACAGGTCTGTCTTTTTGTAAAACTATCCCAGCTGTCCCAAGTTCAATAGTGATTTTATGGCACACATAAGCATGAACAAAAACGTAAGTAGAAATAGTTGAGTAGTTGTTACTTGGGTAGAAAACTGCCCTTTTCTAATAAGATCTAAAAAGCCTCCCTGTTTGGTGTCTCTGCTGCAATTTGTAGAGTTATTATTACTCAGCAAATGGGCTTATTGGATGTATGAAGCTACTGTGTGATTTTCTTATACTTTTCCCTAAAGTAAAGCTTCTTCCCCCTAGGTCCCCAAGCAGTGGAAGCACACAGCCAAAAATTTGAGGTGAAAACCCTCTCTGGAAAATTGCTGTTTTCTGCAGATGACAACGAAGTGGTGGTTGGAGCAGAAAGATTGAGAGTTCTAGGTAAGAGATTGTTCATTAAGTCACGGTTTTAATGTGCACCTCTTCAAATTTGAGTATAGTTTTTGCCTGACTTTCCTTCCTACTTGCTGAAAGTTTCCTTTGGAGATAAAACCTTGTGCTGTCTTTATAGCTTTGAATCTTCTCCAGGCAGGTAATGGTCAGGAGTTTCTATGTGAGGGCTTTCTTAACTTGCACAATTTGTTATTTCCCCTCCAGGAAAAAACTCCCCTGGAAGTGGTTTGTCTGGCTGAGTCAAGTAGCTTTAAAACCAGTTCTGAAACTGAACAACTTTTATCTCTTGGATCTGGGATGGAGGACAGGGAGGGTTTGCCCCGAGGATGTGCCCATTCCTGCAGTCACTGTGCAAAGACAAACCTCAGGGTTCATGTGTTTGGTCCCACCACTGTCACCAGCTCCTCCTTCCTTCTGAAAATAACACCAGGAGGATCTGCCTCCCCAGCTGTGCTGCCTGCCAGGCTTTACATTGGTATTTCCTAATGAAAACTGAGGATACACTCTGGGTTTGGGATGTGGGGGTTCTTTCTTGTTTCTTTGGAATTTTTTTTTATTATTATTATTACTTGGAGAAACAAAACAGTTGTGACAATTGTAAATCTCTAAACTTATTTGGTAGTTATTTTAAATTAACTGTCTGGAACTTGAGCTTTTGTGCTCCCCAGTTCAGTCCATGCTCCTTGAGTAGTCTGGGATGTGGTCAGGAACGTTTTCACATAGGACCAGAGTGGGTAGCTCAGTGTTGCTCACAGTTAGTCACACAAACAGTGCTGCTGGTCTCTGTGGAGGCACCAGTACCTGTTTTATAGTGGCTTGTTTTGGATGCATCTTTTCATTCCAAACTGTTCCTTACTTCTCTTGTGAAAACAGATCAATAAGGAGCTTGGGATTTTAGATAGATATAGATACTATTATTATTATTATTATTATTATTATTATTATTATTACTACTACTATTACTTTTACTATTACTATTACTATTACTATTACTATTACTGTTACTGTTACTATTATTATTTCTAGCTATTTAATAGTATATTATTTATAATATAAATGGGGCTTGGTATCCAGCCCTAACATTTTTGGTTGCCTGACATCCTGCTGTTCTAGATGGTTCCTGTTTGTGGACAGGCTGGGTGTAGCTCTCTGCAGGTCACTGTTGCAACACACTGGAATAGTTCAGTCACCAGCTATAAAAAGTTAGGTGGGCTTTAGAGGATAAATGCTGAACTTCACAAAATTAAGCATATCTTTGTTAGCTTAAAACTTTGAAGAGGCCCATTCAAAATTCTTGCAGTGTTACGGAGCTGGGGACATTTGTAACAATCCCTGTTCTCCACCAAATCTCCCTTCACACTGCACCCTTCAGAGCTAATTCATGCAGGGTTGAAGTCAGGAAGCAACAGTTTTTAAGTGTTTTCTTGGAGACCTTTAAATAACAGAGATTTACATCATTGGTTTAAAAAAAAAGTACAGAACTTTTTCCTTACAAGCTGCAAGTACTCCTTTTCAGATTACATACTTTAAAAACCTGCTTTTAAGTTCCTCTGTACTTTCAAGAAACCAGGAATTATTTTTGGCAGTTATTTTGAGTTTCTGTATTGTTTTAGTCTCCAGAATAAATGGCATCAGAAATCCTGGTGATCACTGTATTGCACTTTCATTTTGTACCTGCAACTCTTTCTCGAGGTTGGTTTGACTTTTGCAGATCTATCAGAAAAGAGAAAGTAGAATGATACCACTGGTGCTGTTACATAGCAAGTATTCTGCTGACCTTGAGCTGAAATGCTTTCTGAGTTCATACTTGGCTTTGTTTTTCTCCAGCTTTGCTTCCCAATCTAATTTTATCTCCAAAAGTGTTTGCCGTGGCTGTTTGCCATGCTGGGAAGTGTTATACCATATGTTCGTGTTTCTTGCAGTGTTTTTGTCTGCTCTGAAGGCCAGTCTGAGTTGTAGTACACAGACAAATTCCTTTGATCATTCTTCTGGTGTTTGGGCTCTCAGGTGCTGCTGGAATGTGTCTGCTGACACCCATCTAGGCCATGTAAATAATTTCAACTTGTTCTTGTTATTGCTGAACACGTACTTGTTGTAGAGGCAAGTTTATGTCAACAACCTGGCATGAAAGTCATCCCACAGAGGTCAGAGCAGCAGTTCTTGTGGCCAGCTTTGAATCTTGCCAGTGACAATAACTCTTTTCTTTGTACGGACTTCAAAGTTTTTTTCTGAAAGTTTGTGCTACAAACCGATTCTGGATCCTTGTCCTGAGAAAAGAGCTGCTCTCCTGTTTTGGAATGAACCCTGCTCTGGGTATCTAGAGGGTTTTTCAGCATTAGCAAGGGATTAGAAAAAAGGAAGAATACACAGAATTATAGATTAAAAACAAATGCAAGTAGGACATATGATGCATTTGATGGTGCTTCAAAAAATTGCGCAGCATGGACAGTGCAGATTACCATATGAAAGTACTTTTTATTTGATTTGTATTTTGGGGAGTTATTTCTGATTTATGAGCATTAAAGGACACAGAAAGAGCTGGCCACCTCTGCTTTTCATGTATGATGTAATTTGGAGTGCTTCAATGATTTTATATGATATAGTGAATCCAGTCAAACCTCTCATCACAGGAGAGACTGGAGGATGACAGGAACTTCTGTCTGAGGGGAAGGGCAGCCCTCCGAGCCCTCTGGCCATGCTGAGCTCTGGTAACGTGGACACAACCTTTTCCAGACACAATTCCCTCTGCCTTGCTCAAAGTTGGGAGCTCAGCACTGCCTGGGTCCAGATGACTCTGAGGGAGCTCGTGTTTGCCTGCAAGAAGTCCTATAAAAACTGAACCTTGCACCAACTCCACTCTGCCCTTTTCCTTCCCAGCTCATCTGCCAGTGCTCGTGTGCTCCTGTGCTGGGATGGGATGGCAGCACCTTCTCACTCTCAGCACTCCTTCCCTCCAAAAGCTTCACTCCGTGGAGTCTGAGCACCCCGTGGTTGTTTCAAAGATCCCACAGCACACCTCAGAGCCACTCTTGTTCCTCAGGACCGCGGCTCTGCTTTTGCAGGGCCTGGGTTTCTGAAGGTAAAATCCACCACTCCTCTGCCCGTGGGGTTGTGTGGGGTGATGGACAACCCTTCGCTGCCAGCCCTTGCTGTGGTCAGCAGAGCTTTGGGCAAACCCCACGGACACACGAGCTCATGCCTGGCTCCTAAACACAGACCTGTGTAGGGCAGATAAATGAGTTTCTCCTAATTGAATTTGGATTTGCTGCCTCGTCCAGCAGAGCCCCTTCCCCCTCCTCCTTCCTTCCCTCCCTCCAGAAACAGACCGTGTCCAGACCGTCTGAAAAATGGGGTGTAAGAAACACTCTTTAGCTAAAAGAGTATTAAAAAAATAACTTTGATATATATTAATTACAATTTCATTTAATAGCTTATTGAACGTTATAGCATTTATAAATAAAAGACGACCATAAAGCATTATTCTGACTGTTAATTAGCTCTATTTATTCTCCAGATTAGTTTTTAAATATGCCCTCTAGATGCCACTTGATACTAATTAACAGAGTTACATTATTATCTCTATAGAAAGGCATTTTTAATTAAATCTAAAGCAATTTAAATTAGCATGAGTTTTTACAGAAATTAAACTCTGGTCAGATGCTTAATTTAGCCTTATAAGACAACATCTGATGACATGCCAGTGTCAGTTCTCCCAAGGGCCTTGACATCTTTTTATTGAGATTATTTTTTGAAGTTTGTGTTCAGGGAAACTTGCCAGCATACTCTGGTGTTTAATATTTATGATGGATTTAACCAATTTTTTTAAAGACTAAATGTTGATGGGAATCCACGGGCATCGCAGTGAGCTGAGATAAAACCACAAAAGCCACACTCCTGCAGCTTACAGGAGTCTGGCAGTGCTTGGGTTTGAGTGTGGAGGGAGGTTTGTGTGGAAGGTGGGATTGCATGGGCTGGATGCTGTCCTGTAACAAATCAACCATGATTTTTAACCACTATTAAAATTACCATTTCGCTTTGCAACAAGGACAGGATTAATCACAACCCCACAAGGTCCCTCCTCTGTAACAGGACAATGCAGGGATTGCTCCCACTCCCCAGAAAATGTGCTTCTCAGATATTTGGATTAGCATGGCAGAAGCTTTTCTTCTAATGGAGCCTAATGATAAAAATTTGGCTAAAACCTTCCCCTGTGGCAAACTCTAACTAAAATACCTGTATTTAGAGTGGGGTAGGATGCCTTTCATCTCCCAGAATAAAGACTGCAGGAGCAGTGTGACCCAGCCCAGCACAGCAGCCTTCGCCAGCACCATGGCTGATTAAAAAGTACCTTTGATCTCACCAACCTTTCCATGCCCTCCCTTCAAATAATTAGCCAGTAGCTCTATTTCCACCTTGTAGCTTTTTTTTCCACTGTAGCCAGCACCCTTTGGGCAATGAACCATGTGGAACATGTCAGTGCTGACCACAGGTTAGACTTTCAGGACTGTTAATTTGGGAACATTTTTTTGTTCAAGTTTCTCTCCCGCTGCCTGGGAATGCACCTGGAAAGAAGAATCAGCTGTTGAAAGGTTATTGCAAATTTATTAATAAGTTTGGAGTAATTAAATCCAAGGCACATTTCCAGCATTTTATTTATGAGCTGTTTATTAAGGAGTTTAGAGGGTTTAGTGGAGGAACATCAGCAATAAAAGCAGTGTAGTACAGGAGTGCATGGCTATTTACAAGAGCATGTAGTGACAGGAGGAAGAGGAATGGCTTTAAACTGAAAGAGATTAAATTTAGATTAGATATTATTAAAAGATTGATTACTGTGAGGGTGGTGAGGCGCTGGAATGGGTTGTCCAGAGAAGCTGTGGATGCCCCATTCAGGTTGGATGGAGCTCAGAGCAGCCTGGTCTAGTGGAAGATGTCCCTGCCTGTGGCAAGAGTTGGAACAAGATGATCTTTAAAGTCCCTTGGAATCCAAATCATTCTCTGATTCTATGACTCTATGCCTGTAGAGAGCTCTTTTAAATGGCAGTGTTGGGGCTGTTGATGGGGGCAGAGGGAGGAACCTGCTCTGCATTTATAGAACTCAAGGTGTTGGGGCTTGAAATTAAAGGGTTAAAAAAGCCTTTGCAACATCCTTCACTTTGGAAAAGAGGAGAACAGGATTTAATGTGGATGTACTGAACTGACACATCTGTGTAAGCTGCCCCAGCTGCCTTAAGCTCCACATCTACAAACATTTCCGGGGATCCATATGTTAGCTTGATCTGGGAGGAGCCCTGCAGAGCTGTGGCTGCAGTGCCAGCCTGGTTAGAGGACTCTGCTCACATCTCCTCCATATTAAACTTTTAGTGGCTTCTTGGCATGTCCTTTCCAGCTTTTGCTTGCTGCAGTAGTTACAGCAGAGTAACTTTAATGACTGCAAGAGTAGTTCTATTTCATTAAATAATCCACGAAGGTATTTGACTGGTATCAGTCATTTCAGAGGGTGGGGTAAGCTTGAAATTTTAACAGTTTCCAAGAATTACCACCCATTTTTACAGCATGTACCCTTCTTCAGCAGCAATTATTTATGGGTCAGGACATGCATGGTTGCCTTTTACAACAGCCATTATGATTTCAAAATGGCATTTTGCTGATGTGTTTGTGGCAGAGGGAACAACTCTGGTAGCCAAGTGTTGAAATCAGGCCTGACCCAGAGAGGGAACGGAGCTTTCTGGTCTCACCACTGAGTCTGCTGCAGCTTTATGCCTGAGGGTAAATGCCAGGTTTGAATCTTTGTAGTGTGGATTTGGGGTGCTTCCCTGAAAAACACGTCCTTGCTTCAGCTCTCTAAGTCTCCTGTTCTCAGACATTTTCCTACTCTGATCCTTTTCCTTTACAAAGGCAGTGGAGAGGAAGGTGCCTTTAACCCAAAGGACAGGAAACTTCTCTGGGATACCTCACCGGGATGCCTTGCAGTGCTTCTGGAAACAAACTGTANCTGGGCCTATGCTGGTTATCAAACCTGAACAATTAGAAGTATGTGGGCTAAAAGGCCCTTAAGAATACATAAAAGTTCTACAAAAGAGTATATAGAGGGGGTATATATAAAAAGCAAAAAAAGCATCATGGCATCACCATCAGCCTGGGGCCACAGCCCTTTCCCAGTTCACCCAGTTGCAAATGAGCTCCAGCTCACTTAGGCTGCTTCAGAGCTCCCTTCTGTGCTCTCAGCCAGAGAAAGGAACGAGCCACAGCCGGCTGCTCGCCAGGCTGGGACAGGCATTTGACCCTTTGCTGAAGATGTATGAACTTCTCTAGGAAGCAGCTGCAATACTCAGCACTCACTGCCCACAGGTAATTAGGCAGCAATACTAATGCAGTCCCGGAGCAATTGCCAAGCTGTCGTGTAGTCATTGGTCCTGCAGGAAAGGGACAGGGAATAAAAGGAGGGGAGCAGGGGAATGTGCTGACAGATGAAGATACCAGGGTTTAGCAAGGCTGGGAACAGCCTGCGCTGTCTGTAGCGTTCAGCCGTGGCAGCGCAGCTCCGTCAGGTTTCCTCGCGCTCGTTGCAGAGCTGTGATGATGGAAAAAAATTATGTTTAGCGAAATTAAGGAGTAGTGGAGGGCAGAAACATGTGTTTCCTATCAGTGGTTAAAGCCACAAGAAAATTCTTTTTTTTTTTTTTTTTTCCTCTCAGTTAGGAATCGC
The DNA here is from genome assembly GCA_013398115.1 of Falcunculus frontatus. Lineage (NCBI taxonomy): Eukaryota > Metazoa > Chordata > Aves > Passeriformes > Falcunculus > Falcunculus frontatus. The sequence goes on along the minus strand of VZRV01005702.1, from coordinate 1,375,476 downwards.
GCTGTTGCTGTATCCGTGTAGGAGCCAGGGGTCACAAAGTGATTTAACCTGTAATCAGCAGTGACAGAGAATTAAAAAGCTAAAGGAAAGAAACCTTATTTGGTTGAATTGGGTGGATTTAGGGGTTTTTTTTCCCCCAGAGGTTGAGATGTGATTTTTGGATGTTTTCTTCCAAATAACATATTTCTCCCATTCTGCAAGGGAAGAAATTAAAATTACCAATTCTTGAATGAATACTTCTGATAACTGCCCTGCCTTCAGGGCAGTAGGTGTAGACACTGTTTTCCATTCTTTTTAATGGCAAATCCAACTATCATTGCTCTCCTTTTTTTAAAATACACTTACCCAGATTGCAAACTCGGCAAGAACAATGTGTGTTGGGAGAGAAGGATACTGAGGATTTTTCTTTGTGTTTATCTTATTTGAAGTACATTCCAGGCTGAAAGGATAGCATTTATGTAAAGTGTATAGGCTTCGAGTCCGGGCTGAAATGTGTGTTCAGATTGTGTTCCCTTAATCCTGTTTAAGGAAAGAGGGGAATCATCCACCATCAGATTAATATTGATTAAATGTCACAAGGATTATGAAAGAAACATACTGTACACTTACCAAACACTGAAATCAAGTTTAAAAGTGTGGCAGATTTATATTTTATTTCCTAAGTGTCTTCCCCAGCTGATCTGTTTGAAGCCCACATAATATTCTCCGTGATAAATTTCCACTGTGTATTCCCACTTCAGGTGCTCCCTTGAGTTCCTTTGCAACTTTGCACAAGAATGCTGAGAAGAGCTTCAAAGGAATTCAGTGATGGCATTGCTATTGTTGAGCTGCAGGAAAAGTGTTGAAGGACCCCAAAACTAGTCAAGAAGGAAATATCTAGAGGTCAGCATAAGTTGTAGCAACCTTTCTTCCTATGTCTGTTCTCAGTCTGGGTGCGAGCCCATCTGTTCTTTTCTGTTATTCCCTTTATATTCCTCAGACAAATGAACCAAGGCAGGGAGGGTGTTGAAGATGGTGTGACTACAGGCACATACATCACTAATGACCCACTTGCTCATCTCAGAGCTTGCAGCTCATCTCACTGTTTGCAAGTCTTCCAGCTTAAACCCAAGCTCCATTGATTTCTTGGGACTCTGAGTCAGAGAACTGTTTCTCCTCCACTTGGCAGGGCTGGAGTCACAAGGAGTTCCTTTCTGGCCTAACTCAGCCACAGCCCAGTGCCTAAGGCTTGGCTCACTCCATGTGTGCATTCAGTGCCAAGACCAAGAGCTAAAAATAATCTGTAATAAAAGCAGTGGAATCCATTTTTTAAAAAAATTAGATTAGATTTTTATGATAAACACTTTGTTGATGCTGCACATGATCTCATTATTGCCCTTTTTATTCAAGATTTCTTGATTGCCCTTAAAAGAACAACTCCCCCAACACTTAGACAAAAAAGGAAGACAGACCTTTGCAATGAGCTATTTTTATAGAATCCTGGGAAGAAACATGAATGAAGCTTTATGGCTTTTGTTCAGTGCTCTGGCTTAACCTAACCAGGCTATTATTGCACCCTGAAATAGAGCTCTTATTGATTTCAGATTTGATGGGATTCAAGGGGAGCAACAGCAATTACTATGCTCACCCATTTAAAAACATAAATTAAGGATGAATAAGGTTTTTCAAGCTTGGAATTAGAAGAAGCAGTCACAAATAATTTTTACCTGTATTGTATTGGATTTACTTCCTGGGCTTCTGTTTGCACAGACTTCCTGAGACTGTCACATATTATCCTGATGAGACCTGCAGAGGAGAGAATCTCCTCAGATGGGTGTTTTCATGAACAAATTGCTGAATGTGTCCTGATCAATAATAGCGGGAATAAAAGTAGTTTGTGGAGACCAACAGCACACTATATATTGCCTCTAGAGTTCAGCTAGGAAAAAATCACAGCAAATCCTTCTCCTCCCCCCCTCATTTGCACAGTCCTGCATAAGGCAGAGCACTAAAGAGAAGGTACACTTTTTCACCAGGTTCATCACAGGGCCCTGAGACCCCACTTTCGTTAGAAAGCAGTGATGTACAACACCAAAGGTGTGCTGCGGGTCTGGAACTATCACTAAAAAAGTACAGAGTGGGAAAGAAATGTGTTGTCTGGAAAGAAAAAGGAAAGTGGGGAGTAGCTACCCAGGTGCATCTGCCCCTGAGTGGAAACCTGATGTCTCCCTGCATCCTGCTCACCCCCAAGAGCTGCTCAGCTGATTGCCACCTACCCTTGACAGCAGGAGCATCAATCATTAGTCTAAAAATACCTCTCATTGCGTTGCGTTTGAGCTCCTCTTCTCTCTCTTCCAGCAGAGAGCAGGGAAAGCCCAGAGCAGGTTTTGTGCAGAGGGAGCAGGATGTGATCAGCCTCTTGCCACGATGGCTGGGTCCCAGCTCTGGCCAGAGGGAGCAGGGATTGCCCTTGCCTTGGCACCAGGGAAGGTGCCAGCACAGGGTCATGCAGCTCAGGTACTTCTGCAGCACGCAGGGAAAGCAAGAGGCAGCTTGAGGAGCTGAAGTGTTGATGCCTGTGTTCCTCTGGTTGGATCTGCTGCTGGTTAAGATGCACCTTCCAGCTGAGATTTGCTCCTTTCTTGGGGCATTTGTGCCCCTCCATTTCCGAACCCTAAAACTGGACTGAAAATGTTCTGTTGCCATGAGGCTCTTGATTTTTTGTTCTTGAAGGAAATGAGTGCTTGAAGGGGTCTTTGACACCCCACACCTTATGCACTGCAAGGGGGGGAAAAAGCCAAAAAAGCAAACACTCTTTTAATGAATCTTTATGGCAATTCAAAATACTTAAGGTAGATCCTGTCATATGCTTTATAAGTTCCTGACTGATTGTGTGGAATTAAGTTATTGGGCAGAGAACCAACTAATGGAAACACATTGATGAAATCATTTTTGAGGGACATTAAATGGAACTTAAAATAAAGCTGAAATGGCTTTATGGATTTTTCAGTCAAACTGTTTATGAACATTTATCGGTGGTAAATTACACAGTGTCAGAAGAGGGAATCAGTATAATAGAAGCCTCTCTGATATAATACTGTGAGAAAGAATAATTTATTGCCTAGGGATATACAGTACAGTGTGTTTAAATACTAATGATATTATTGTTTTCTTCTGTCTTTGGCTGATTGCACATAAGTTAGCCTTAGCAGCAGCAGAGTGTCTCATAGATGGAAAAAAAAAAAATCAGTACTTTGCAATGAAATTGAAATTTTCTGTTACACGTTTTTCATGGCAGATAGAAAATGGTTTAATAATAGAGAATTCAGGAAGCAGAAGCTGTGTTGTACGATAATAAATGTAGGTTACATTTGCTTTATGCTCAGTAAAAGGGGAAGAGGGATAGAGCAGCTTTGATTGAAAAGGGAGATTGTAGCAGCTGATTCTTGAACTGTTGGAGCTGTGTGTTTAAACCATTTGCCATCATTGCTCAGGTAGAGGACAGTGAAAGTAAGACTGGAGGAATGGGAGACAAGAAGGAAATTGCTGGTCCTGAAAATATCGCCCCTTGCTTTTTGAGACTCCAGATCTTCCAGTCAGGAATTTGCCAGTTCTGTCATATTGTCTGTCCCGTCTAACTGAAAAGCTGCTCCCATTTCAGCTCCTCTTTTGGCTGGAAAAGCTTCACTTTCTTTCCCAAATATATTCAGGACCAGTTTACTGCCACTCATATAAGCATTGGCTCTCATATAAACATTGGCTTAGAGCCAGCAGTTCTTTTCCCTTCGTGTTATTTACCCTCCTAATGTATTTATGCACAGCATGAGTATCCTTCCTTAGCACATCATGCTGCTCAGCTACAAAGCCAAGTCCTTCCAGGCTTCTTTTGTAGGACAGACTTCTCCTGTTTGTGCAGTCATGACAGTTTTTCCTCTCTGTATACTCTCCTCACTGGGGATGAGCAGGGAGGGCACACAATAGTTGGAGGATTCACTTACAATTCTTAAAATAATGTGATTTTTTTTTCATGTTCCTGTTAGACTTCCTTCTTGCCTTTCAGTTTAATGTTGTGTTTGCTTTCCCTTTGACTCTGTCACACTGCCATGAATCATGAGCAGCATTCAGCTTTTATCCAGGGATATTATATTTTGGAAGCCTCCAACATGTAGAAGAAATTTTTACTACTTTTTTAAGCACATGACCTTGGACTTCATATTTTCAATCATCTGTTACTCCATACCATCCCAGTTTTCCTCAGCAGAGCCAGAATAGCCCAATTCAGTGACAACAGCACATTTCCCTCAAAATTTCCTTCCTTTTTTGCCAAAGCCTTGAGTCACAGTTGGATTCCATGATCTGAAGAGTCTTTTCCAACATAAGTGATTCTAAAACCACTAAATGAGGTCACTTCCTCCAGCCTTCACTTTCAACACCATCCAACACTGATGCTGTCAGAGCCTGGCTGGGGACTTCCACAGTGGCCAAAAGCCAGACTTAGACACAAATATCCAGAGGAGCTGAATTAGTCCAAGGCAATTTTTTCCCACTGGAGCTGCTGCTCCCCTAGGCAGAGACTGAGACTCTCCAGCATAGAATAGAGGTTGCTGAAGGGAGGGGGCACATTTGAGGTCTAGAAAATTCCCAATAGCACAGAAAGAAGAAGATGGTTCTTTACTGAAATCGTCAGACAGCAGGGTGAAACCAAAGGGAGAACTTCTCCAGAGTATTTAATTCATCCATCCACCCCCTGCTGCAGAAAGGGAGACACTTAGGATGAGGATTAGGTGAGGTGACAAAAGTTTTTCAGTGTCTCTGATAAACTTTCTCTGCCAATTCAAGGGGGCCCTCAGCTGCTGACAGGCAGAGTCAAGGGAGGGATGTCTCAGTGCTGGTCCCTCGGCATCCCCTCGTGGCTGATGTCCTACTCAGTGACAGGGACAGGTGGCCCTTTGGGAGGTTCTGTGTTCTTAAAGGAGAATAATAAGGAATTATACAGTGAGGCAGGAAGCCTTATCAAGGCAGGTACCCTTCTAATTCAGATCAAAGGAGAGAAACAGAAGGGTTTGGAAATCTCATTCCTGTTCCCAGTGCATGAGGGACTTTTTCAGGGATCTGGCAATAGAGGGGAAAAATAGAGACGGAAAAAGAGGGTTTGAGAACTGTGTAGGGAAGGGAAAACAGGAAAATGGAGGAAATGAATACCCAGCTCTTATTTTCAACCTTCTTGAAATGACTGCATTGGGGTCTTCACTGAACTTGTTTCCAAAGTTGCTTCCTCCACGTAAACTAAATAATGAAAGCTTGGAAAACCCCAAGTTTAGAAATAAATTAAAGTTCCTCCTTATTCTGCAGGCACTTCTGGTTACAGGCAGGTAGTTATTTTGAGCTTTGCATGACTTGAGTATCCAACTTATGGTACCTAAAAATGAATTAAAATGCCCAGCATAAAGTCACCATTTAAGCCATGTGGGTGGAAAGGGTACAAGAACATTTACATGCATCTCTCCAGCTGCACCTCTTCATCCTCCTTCCCTCAAAAATCACTGTTCTATTATGCAGATAAGTGGAGGCTGGATGTTTTGCTACGTTTCATTGCAAAACCAAGAGCCAAAGCAATCGTGTGGATAAAGCAGAGATTTAAATCATTTGGAAACTGTTGAGAGAGGACAGATCTGATAGTAACAACCTTCATGGTTGGCAAGTTACAGCTGCTTATGACAACTTGTAACAATGAAAGCTTATAGTAAAGTTAAAAGCTAAATATCTGTGTTGTGCCATAGGATCAGCTTCAATCCCCAAGTATAAAGCTTCAAACTTTAAGCTGCTTTCATCACCTTTGAGTTTACTTTGTTTTTCTCTGGGTTAAAAAGAGTTGGAGTTTTTTTTATAAATGTTATAGTGCTTGTTTTCATTCTGATTTTTTTTTTTCTTTAACACAGTGAGACAGCTTAGTTAATTCATTTCAGTGAAAAGAAAGTGTAGTCGTACTGAAGCCATGGGTGTTTGTCACTTATAGCAGCAGTTACAGCAGGATGTTGTCTCAACATGTTTTGCACCATCTCAGAACATCTGTTATTCTGTAATGATGGCTTTCAGACTGCACACAGGTAACACTTACAGTAGCACGTGTTGGGAGAGGTCTCAAACTGTACGTGTAAAAGTTTTCATCAGGATCTGTAGTTTGCACCAATAACTTTATCAAACTAAAATCTGAACAAATAAAAAACTGCCATCAGTGCTGCCTGCATGCTGACACTGAAATTGCTGTGATCACTGCAGGTAATGAGTGACTAATTGTTCACAATGTGTCTGAAGGCAAGACCACAGGTTTAAATTTAAGACTATAGGTCATACTTGCTCACTGGGCTGGCAGCTGTATATTGGAGAACAGGACCATTAATTTATAGTGCACTCTGTGTGTGAGGCAGTTAGTACCACTCTCAGCTGTGTTTTAATTGGGAGTTTCAGTGGGAGCAGGAACGTGATGTTCTGCAGCAGAGGGTGTTGGTGAGAGCACCTGGGGACTCCTGTGCTCCAGCAGAGGATTTTAAAAGTAGAACAGGGTCAGAAAAAAACAGTGAGAAGTCCAGAGGATTTGCTTCACAGTGATTGATTCAGAAAGCCCAGAACTTCTCAAGAGAATCAGAGCAGGTTTGGGGGGTCGGGTCACCATCAGTGTCTAACTAAAGCCTCCTCATGCAAGGCCAGTTGTCACATGAGGACTCGAGAAGATTCAGTGTCTGAAAGATGAAGTGAGACCAGTTCAGATGAGATGCACATTTTAAATGAGAGCAGTTAGTGGCAAGGGTTGCCAGAGGGTGGCAGGGCTTTGGCTTACAGCAATGATATGAGGAGAGCACATCTTTCTAAAGAAGAGAGAGCAGGGCTCGATCCCAAAATATGGACCCAGTTCAGGGATGGCTGGGTGAAATGGCCCAACTGGTCTATACAGGTGGCCGTGAAGAGGATTGAAGTGGTCTGGAGCTCAGACAAGCTGTTCAGAGCAGCCAGCAGTTCACAGCTCTAAAGGCAGTCAGCAAATGGGGCAGTGCAGCTTCCCCATTGTCTCTGAGAGAAGGGGGAATGAGCAGAAGTTAAATAATTTCTGGGTCACACATTGAACTGGTGGCCAGGCTGGGACTGGAGCCATCTGCTTGTGCTGCCCTGCGTCAGGGGAGCACCTCCCTCCTTTTCCCCAGGCAGGATCTCACAGCCTGACTGGAGAGGTGTTTGCAGGGATCAAGTCAGAATTTGCTTTTCTCCCTTCAGTATCTCTGAGAGCCCAGCAAAAAAATAATGTCATGACATGCCTAAAGGGTCATTAATGAGGGATGTAGCTGTTATTAGGTGCCTGATTACCAAAGGGTATCTTTTCCAAGCTCCCTGCATCTGTTGGGGCAGCAGACTCTCCCCAAGTTGAGGTGCAAGCAGCTGCTTTTCCAGCCAGAAGTGCAGTTTACAGGAAATCCCACTTGTAATCAAGGCAACCAATTGCAGCTGAACAAGGTCTGGCTTTTCTGGGGACAAAAGGGATGTGCAAGAGAGACATGGGGTCAGGCAATGGGTTAAATTGCACCTAGGTATGATTGACAATCACTCCCCTGATAACAGCTTATAATGTTTACAATTTGTCTTCTGTTTTGTTTTGTGATTTCAGGAGCAGAAGGCACAGTGTTCCCTAAATCTATAGAAACTCCCAATGTCAGGGCAGACCCCTTCAAGGAACTAAGGTAAACTTTGGAATATGGTTTAATGGTAACTCAGTGGAGCCTTGTTTGAGTTGTGCTTACTGCTGGGCATCATTTCTGCTTTTGCTTAAGAGCTTGGGGATTCTCTTTGGAAGGCATCACAGAGAGGATGCCATGGAAGAGAAGGGACCTGCCTTATTTGCATTTGATAAGACCAAACTAAAGGCAATCACAGGTCATGAGGGCAGCATTTCTGCTCTGTAACGTGCTCTGCATACCCTGGGCTCAGCATCTGGAAAAAAAATAGAGTCATTTTGTCCTGGCTGTGCAGGGAGCTACTGAAGGCTGTGCTGGATCACAGGGAGTAGCAGCAGGCAAAAGGAGAATGCTCTCCAGTATTATCTGTCTCGCAGAAATGCAAACCCTCCCTGACCTACACAGGGCAGAGCTGTGCATGTGTGTAACTGCTGACACTTGCAGAGATGCCACTTGCTGACAGCACTGTGCCAGGAGGGAATAAACAGCACAGCTCCTGGAAGCCAGCTCTGCCCTCAAGCTGAGGCCAGGCATTATATTTATTTTATTCTTTGAAATAATTTTTTTTTTTAAGTGTGGCAATACAGGTTAACTTAGATGGCTGGTCTCTGGGAAGACACTAATCATATGGCCTAATAAATTATTAACTGAATCTCCTGCTATCTTCTGACCAAAAGTGCTGTAGGGGTTTGCCTCAATACTCAAATTATCCCTCCTTAGAAAAAGAGAGAGAGAAACATTAAAAAAAAATAAATTTAAAAAAAATGCAGAAGGACATTTTGTCCTTAAATCTTAGGCTGCAAACTCTCCTTTGCTGGGAAGTTCTGGGGATGGAGCAATCTTGAGCCAGCTGAAGTTGAGCACGAGCGCTGCAGATTTACTGCAGATGCAGGGGGGTGAGAGAGCACCTCTCACTGATTCCCTGCTCTCATACCAGGGATAGTTATGGCCCAGCTATGTCACCATGGAAGATGAAGAATATCCCATCTGCCTTTCCTTGGGTCTGTCTCTACCTTTCAGTTTCCCCCAGGAAACCCTCTAATTGTTCCAGTTTTCCACTCTGGGGATCATCTGTCAGACAGAAGAGCAGTAGAGGCGTGACGTGGTTTGTTATCAAAGTTAGTTCTCTTTCTCCAGGCAGTGACTTTAACCCTGCCTCGTGGTTTTCCCAGTTTGGGTCTACTTCCTTTAAAAAAAGAGGAAATGTGGCCTTTGCTCACCGTGACATGCAGCTGGCAGGGCGGCTCCAGGGGCTGCTGTGGGGAAAGGAGACGTGAGGGCAGGGAGTGGTGGGGCAGGGCTCTCCATTTCCCTGGAAAAGCCAAGCAAACAAAGGCATCAGCAAGTGGATTTCTAGGTGAGCTCCAGGTGACAAAGGCTTTCTGGCACAGCCCATGTTTATTGACATTTCCATTAAAAAAAAAAAAAAAAGGCAAGATCATGGTTAAAATATCCAATAGCATCTCCATCACTTACAAAAACAGGTCTTGAGTAGTGCAAAAGAGATGCAAGATTTAGGTCTAAGTTTGTGGTTACCTGAGACTTTTCTAAAATGGGAGGGGAAAATAATCCAAATGAATGTAGGATGTCGTATTGGAGAGGAAAAATGTGAAATAAAAGGGCCTTAACCTGATTGACTATGCTTCTGTTCCAAAGCAAATTAAGGTAAATGAAATTGAAATGAATTAATGGCAGTATCCATGCAAGGGATTGATTCAGTCTATTTGATCTGCTTTAAATTCATGTTATTTCACTTGTTTTGTGTGGAGAGCTGTTAGGTAACTGATTTCCTTTCAAATTAGTGGTCTGGGTGAAAAAAATCCTGTAAAATCTGTTGGGGTTTTTTTTAAGGAAATTATTGAATAGAATTTACCTGGGGGAAAAAAGTCCCATGGAGTCCTAAAATATTTTGTGTGCTTCTGACAATTTTACCTTGGCAAAAAATAAATGTTTTTACAGCATCCTGAGAAAAAAAGAGCCAGTGGTGGCAGTGTGTAGGGAAAGCAAGGTTTTCCAAGAACAAATGCTCTATTGCTCCCCAAACCAAGATCCATCCCTCTCTCTCTCCACACATTGGATCACTGGCTGCTTCTTAGGTAAAATGGTGCCTTTTGGGGGGCAGTACAGAGTTAATAGTGAAAATAATCTTGCTCTGAGGGGAGATTTTTTGCTTCCTTCCTATTTTGATAGCAGAGTGTGTGCATAAGGTGTCCTTTCTGCCTATTTACAAAGACGCTGCAGTGAAATGGGGCTGGATGAGACGGGCCCCGAGCTGTCACACATCACTGGGAAAGCAGCACTGAAATCACACACTCAGTAGCCGGCTTACCTCTAGAAGACCTTCTTCTGCAATAAATAGTGCAGAATTTCTTTCCTGCTTCAACTGAAGTTCCCAGGTGGAAAGTGCACATTCAGCTGCTGCAGGTGCTGCCAGGCACCACCAGCCTCCATCTCTTTTCTAAACCAAAGATTGTGATCCATTGGTGATTTCTCCCTTTGCTCTTGTCAGTGCCCACTCCTGTTCTTTTGTTAAGTTTCAAAATGAGGTGGCAGCGATTGTTGCTCTCACAAAGAGAGGAGACCAGCTGCTCCCGTCACACCTGGGAGTCAGGACACCTGGATGTCCTCCTTCCCTTCCTGCTCTCCTGAACAGACAGACTGATTCCCTGGCAGGACGTGCCACTCATCTCTGCTCCTTGTTTTCCTCCCCTTCTCCCCAAGGCCTTCAGTCATGCCCGTGTGTCACCACAAGTGACACGCTCCAGGTGACAGGACACTTGTTCTCAACAGACTTTCTGTCCATTTGGCTGATGAATGATCTTCATAATTCAGCTGTATTGGTAAATCAGCTGCTCTACAAAGTGCTCACCATGCTGGTGATCCTCTTTTCTCAGTGTCCTTTTTAAAACACTTTTGTCCACAGTGGTTTAGAAGGAGACAATCCCAGTGGCAATATGTGCACAGCCTTTTCCTAACATGCTAAGCCCATCACAAGGCTGCAAGACTTGGTTTTGTGCTTGTTTGAGCCAGATCTGGACTTTTCTGCAGACAGACTTGTGTCCTAAAACATTCCTGCTCTGTGTCCACTGTGGTAGGAATGCCAGAGCTCATTAATGTCTTGTTTAATGCAGGGTGTAATTAACAGCTCATGTCTCCTACCTGGGCTCTAGAATATTCTTTAATAATGACTTAAAATCTAGAGATGGTTGGCAAATGATTTGATTTACTTCTGTGAACATTTTCATGTTTTTAGTTATTTAAAATAATTGTAGACTCCTGAATGTGTTCGTTGTTCATTGGGTTCTAAACTGGTCAAAAGCTGTGGAAAGGAAAGCAAACAAATCCAAATTATTTTCAAATACTTGGGATGTTTAGCATTGCCATCTGGTATCATCCCAAAATAGTTTAGGGGGAGGGCTTGGGAGATTTGTTTGGACATTGAAATATTTGTACTCATCTGCATTGATGCTTTTTAAAGCAGGTTGGTGCCTTTGACATATGGTAATGTGATTGCTTATGTATAAAAGTTGAATTCAATATGACCTTTTCTCACTGGATTATTTGAGTAGCACCCAAGTAACTTGTCAAGAGCCTGCCTTGAGAACCTCTCCTTGACATTGGCAGGAATCACCTGCCTTTTTCTATTTACATTCTTCCAAAAAACAAATACATGCCAGGGAGGCTAACAGAAGTTGTCCATCAAACACAAGATCAGCACTCTTCCGAGGTGAGGGATAAAGGCTGGACTAGCCAGTGAATAAAGAAGAAGGGAAATAGTTTGAGGGGAGGGGATTAAAAGGTGGGTGATTCAATATAAGAAAAAATATCAGGAGGATGCTGTTAAAGTGCCAAGTGCTGGAAGCTGGGGACAGGGTGGTGTTGGAGCAGAGCTGCCTTAAGTAGCAATGTCCAGGTCGTGCTGCAGCTTGGAAACCTGCTTTAGGGTATTTCTGTTCCCAGAGTTAAATAAAAAGAAGTCAGACAGCATGAAATTCACTCCATGAGGGGCGAGCACACACCTGGAATTCATCCACAGATATTGCAGGTCGAAAATGCAGTAAATCGCTCATCCAAGGCCAGGAAGCCAAGGGATGGCTGTTTTTTTCTATAATGCACAAATATAGTTAAGGGAGAATTAATCCCTTGGGCTTAAAGGGGTAATTTTTGACTAAAGTTAATTATGAAGCAGTGAAAGCACAAAATGGCAGATGAAATGTGCTTGCTCCTTGATTTTATTAGTGCAATTCCACCTTGCCACATAGAGTACTGAACTACCCAAATAGTCCAAGTGAGACCAATTGTAACAAAAAACAATTTAAGTACAGTGCTGAGCTAACGTAACAACACTCATTTTGAAAAACAGTAATTCTTACCGAGTTAAGGTTTCTCTCAGCTGTGTTTCACAGGGCACCATAGATAAGTAGGAACACAAATAATATTTCTGTCTAAAACCAATTACGTTAATAATGATTAAGAGGAGAAAAATTAGAGGAAATGTGAGAAATGAATGGTATAAAAGAGGAAGTAATTGGTAAGAAATGAAAGTCATTTATAAAGACTAATATGTGATACTGAAACACTGTTTAGTTCACAGTGAACATCTGTGGATTCCTGTGAGGTGTCAGCAAGGGGGAAATGACCACTGCACCCTTGCGTGTAGCTGGTGTTATTTTCTGATTGATTTTCCAGAAGGGATGCAATTTATTTCTCTGAAATACCCGTGCAATCCCAATAATTTTGATAGTCCTACCAGCTTAAAAGACAACAGATTTTCCTTGGGATGAGCTTTACCTTCCACATTGTAACAAACATAACTACTTTCAGTTGTTTTCAGACGTGTTGAGTATATATGACCATCTCCACTAAAGCCAACACAAACCTACTCATGTACAACTAAAAGGAGACACCAGGTTCCTGGTTTTTAAACTTCAAGCTCATTTCAGTGGCCTTTGGTGAGTTGCTTTAGAATGACAGAGATCCTCATCAACTCATTTTCCAATTGAGGACACCACATCTGATCTAACAGTTTTCCCATGGCAGCCAAGGCCTCCTGAAACTCTTGCTTTTGGAGAGACTTTCCCAGAGCAGAATTCACACTGATTTTCCAGCCATTTTGCTTTAGTATTTTGTCCTGTTGACAGCCCTTCAAATCTGCTGCCTGTTTATCTCTTACATAAGACAAGCCACAGCCCTCCCAAACCAAAGGCAGCCTTTCCACAGGCTTCTTGTGTGCATTAAGGTATATTTATACCACTGGATATAAGGGTTGGAGTTAAGGAGGCAGTTCCTTGCTGGGGCTTTCCATCTGCTAAAGTATTTCTGTTGCAAAAAGGAGGAGAGGAGCAGTTGTTCCCTTTCCTTACCCCACCAAACCTTTTTTTAATGGTCTTCCTCTCTTTCACACTCATCACCAGGAAGGGTGGATTTAGCTCTTGGTGTCCTTTCCTTCCCTGTTTTCAGCAGGTGAAGCCTAGATCTGGATGAGCTGCCCAGGAGGCACACGCCTGGGAAATGGCAGAGGCATTGATGGGGCTTTGCTGATTTATGCCAGCTGGATAAATCATGGCTCTGCCCTGTTCCCAGTGCTGCTGATAGCATCTGTCCACAGGCAGATCCTCTTCACAGAGGACTAATGGACAGCGAAGGCAGGTTTGGCAGGAAGGGCAGCTTGGCAGGAAGGTGTTTTGGACACAGTGTATTGCTGAAGTAAAAAAATTCAAGAAAAGAGGCAAAGCAGCTGGAATTGGTGGTGGAGCAGTCTGCAGTGTGTGCTGGAGCCTTCCCAGAGGCCCTCCTGTCCCCTGTGCTGCTGGCACGTGTGGCTGCAGGAGCCAGCACATTCCATCAGAGCTGCGTGGCCCTTCAACAGGAGTGGGAACAGGGAAGGAAAGGGCAGATTTCTACAGGAAATTGCTGCCAAACAGTAGTGCTTATGGGATAGAGAGCAGTGGAAATAACCCTTTCGTTTGATGGTTGGTGCACCAAATGATGTGGGAGGATACTCAAGATTCATCTTCTTCTGCATATAATTAAGCAGCACAATTGCAACTGGAGCAATGGCTCCAGACAGACCAGTTTAATTTTTCCTGGGCCCTGAATAAACCCCAACAGCTGGGTTCATTATTCTCTCTCTGCATTTATTCTGTAGGGGTTTCCTAATGCAAACAAAGTCTTTTCCTGGGAGACATTAATCGTCAATCCTGGCTGTTATCTCAGATTGAATACCTTTCCTGTGTACAAGATCTGTATCCTGCCTAGCTGCGTTGTGCCCAGGTTTGTCATTTGCTTTCAGCAGCACAATGTCACTTGCTCCATAATCAGAGCATCCATCTGACCTTCGAGTGCTGCTCACAGAGGTGTGTGAGCCAGAAATCCTCTGGGACTTGAGAGAAACCCCGTCCGTGTGACCAGTCTGTACAGTCAGACGTGCACATGTATCCATTTGAATAACAAAAAAGTGAGCTTGTTTTGCTTTTTTTAAACTCTCTGTGCAGCACACCGCTAACCTTGAGTAGAAAATAGATGCTAATAAATGCGAGGTCTTAAAAATGTGAATTATGGCCATTTCACACTCCACGGCAGACTCACACTGGTGAAATGGCTTAATACTTAATTACAGTGCTTGTCCTTCTCTCAAGTGCAGATGACATTCCTCAGATAGATTTTGCAATGACATCTGTGGAAATAAGTTGTGAAACTAATTAGCTATTCATATAATACAGAATATTGACTATACACTGATTAAAAGGATGTGGTGGCACATCTAACATGATGTGTCTGTCTAGTAGGTTAGTCTGAGGTGGTATTTTTGGAAGGTCTTACAGAAAATGATCCAAGTACATTTTGGCCTCTAGAATGCAGATGCTTATAGAAAATGTTGCCTTTCATTTACATTTTGATAATGATTTAGGAGGACTGCCATGCTCTGGAGTGACACTGTGCCCTGGCAGCAATACCTGGGCTGCAGGCTCTAAGGACCATTTTTGGGGTACCAGCTGTAAAAAAGTCTGCAGGTTATTGACTACCTGCAGCCATAAGTGCTCTAAAGGCACTCATTAGACAACTACCCAGAGAGATGGGCAAGGAAACTGTTGGGGTTTTTTTTTTTCAGAGCAAATTGGGCAATGTTTTCCTCGCAGCAGAGCCTGGGTGGTGCTGCTGTTCTGTAGGGCAGCAGGGAGATGCTGCACCAGGAATCATTTGGTGCTGCTGCTCTGGGATACAGCATTTGTCATGCTCTGTGAAAGGCCTGAAAACCATTCTTTTATCATAACATTTGTACTTGAGATAGAGCTATTTGTACCAAGGATATTGAGCATGAAATACAGAAGTAAATAGAAAGTTGGCAAGGAAAGCACCTTACCCACCTATCACTGTGATCCCAATCCTTTGCAAATACTGTGATATTTAGGATGTAATCATGTTCAAAAATGACTGAATAGCTCAGAAGAGAAGGAGATTTTCCTTTGAACACTGTTCTTATCTTAAAGAAATGAGAGGAATGTAATCCACTGAGCACCATGTTTGCTTTTGGGTAGAAAAATACATGGTTTTCTTTAATATTTCTCTCTATCCCTTCATACGTCTCTCCAGCTGTGCATCACATATTTCTAAAACCCCAAGTGAAGAGCAGAGCAGGCAAAATAAAAATCTTTGCCTTATTCAGCAGTCAGTACCTGCTTTTAAGAAGGAGTATCTCCCTGCTAAGGCTTCACCTGTGAGCCTGGGAGCTGTGTGGCAGGCAGAGCTCCCCGTTCCCACTATGCTGAGCCCAGCACAGGAACCACAGCTGGGATTTCACCTCCTGAACTGCAGCAGTCCAGAATCAGCCTCCTGAAAACAAGGCATTTAACACAGACTTCTCATTAACCCTGTGCAGAATAGGGAAGGACAGTTCAGACACTTTCCTGCCCAAGTGAGGAGTTCCTCAGGGTTTTGTTTCCTACTGCCCTTTGCTGGTGCCAGAGTGTTTGGCTGGGCCACAGCAATAATGTTTATTAGTTTGAGTGAGGTACTTGGAGCTACAGAAGTCCCCTGTGATTAAAAAGGACGTTTTTACAAATACACTAATTGTACTTTAGACTGTAGTCAGGAATCAATAGCTGCTGCATAACCTTATTAAAGAGAGGAGAAATATGACTCCACAACTACAATGGGATCCTTCCTTTTGAAAGCAGTATTTTGTGTATACTTATTAAGAGAAATCACAAATATTCACCGTGCCTACAGAATCTTCATTCTGAATTTGTTTCATGTGGAATAGAGTTGCTTTCTTTAGGCCAAACAGGAGTAGCTATGTCCTTTCATCATGAATTGATTTTATCTTTTCCATGTGCGGTGACTGCCGCTGCTCTGCTTCTCCTGTGAATTCTGCAGTATGGATTTATCCCCTGGGTTATTTGGGCTGTTTTGAATTGAAATGATTTCTGACCAAATAGCATTGCTGAGTTCACGCTAAAGGAATGTCACTCCCACATCTGGAGTGGTGTTTGGACTTAGCACGTGGCTCATGAGAACCCCTTCCCAAAAATGATCAGCAGCCAGACCTGGTGATTCTCTGCAGACCCCTGCACAATCCACAGTTGCTCCCCTGGTCTCTACTTTATCTAGGATGATAGGAATGTATTATCAATGTGTGAGCATCAGCTGTGTGCTGCCCTGCCCTTCCTGGGCTCAGCAGTGTTGAGTGCAGAAGGTCAGTGACCCATCTTGCACCTTGTGCATGCTCGTGCCCCGTGAAGCCAGGAAATGGAAATGCAGAAGCTCCTTTGTGCTGGCAGGTGGTTCCTCTTTCTCATCTCTGTTTTTGGAAGGTTGAGAGCCCACGGATTTCACAGCCTCATTTCCAGGTTCTGCTGACGACTCTGAAGCTGGCAGTGCCTGCTCTGCTTCGCAGCTGAATTGGCGTTGGAGCAACTCGCTGTAAAAAAGGAGCATTTTTGGGGCCATTCTTGTGAAAGTACCATGGTAAAGGTGCTGGTTTGAAAGGCAAAGTGGCAGCCACCAGTTCATCTGTCCCAGGGGTGGCTGCTATAAATACACACCCTAATACACACACACACAGCCTTGCTGGAAAGGAAAAGAACGCCCTGTTTCACTTCAGCTGCACGAGAACGTTGTGTCCTTCCTTGGGCAGAAGAAGCCAAGCTTAAAAGCTTTTCTTTCACATGATGCCATGTGGCTTCAGGGCTGTGCAGGAGATGAGGAGGCAGAAATGGGATTGCACCCCAGTAAAAGACAAAAAGCAGATGAGTGGCCTGAAAGCCTGAAAAAGGGAAATGCTGCTCAGTTCTCCAGAGAGGAGGAGCAAATCCCCCAGGGTGTGGGCAGTAGGTGCAGAAGGAGAGGAGCTTTGCCCTGGGTTAGGCAGACAGGGATGGGTGTCAGGAGCTTGGGACTCCCCTGGCAGTTCTTCCTCCAGCAGAAACTCAGCTGCAATTCTCTGTTTCTCACATTGAGTTGACCTCAGTTCATGAGTTATCTCCTGCCTTTTGCAATACAAAAAGAAAAACACATTCTCTGCCTCCTTGCCTGGTTTCATGTCATTAGGAAAGGCTGTGGGAAGGCTGGCTGAGGCCATGTCATAAAATGGCACAAGGGAATCAAGCAAGAAAGTAAACTGAAAAACCCCAAAGTTAGGCCATCAAGGATCATAAAAGAGGTTGTAAAGCAGAGAGGAAGTGGTCTCCTAGTGAGCTGGAGAACAGCTGAGAGGGATGCATAATGAGGGGATGGGATGTGCTGCTCTAAGGAGATGTTCCCTGCCAGTGAACTCAGAGAAAATCTGCTAATATTTGATATAATAAGGGCAAAAAGCAAGGCAAAAAGAGTTTACACTACTAGTGCTGAACTGTGTGGCAGTGATAAAAATGTCATGTCCTGTCCACTTCCTTAGGTATTAGCATTTTAAAAGACAGAGAAAGAAGTAAAGTAAAATGTCAATTTAGGGATTTTTTATTAAGGATTTGCTGTCTTAACTTTAATGAAGGAGTAATAAATATAAATGGATATTAATGGAAGGTTATTAAAGCTGTTCATTTTGATAGAAAATATGCAGTATCTTCTCCTGCAATGCCAGAGGTTAAAGATTATTATTGCTTCCTAAGGTTTCTGAAATTAAATTCTCTCTCTTATGACCCAAAAGGTATGATTGAAAATGTGTGCATGTGAAATGGTTTGTAATAAATTCATATTGCAATAAAAATCTCTTTAGAAAAACAGGATATCTTACAAGAATCGACTGAGGAGCTGATCTGCCTAAAGAGGGAAGCTTTTTTATAAACCGTTTTGGAAACTCAAATGCTGCCAGAAGAATCACCCAGAAAGCACACAGGAACTTGTGAAAAGGTTCTGAGCTTTCAGCCAGAGGCTGAAACCCAGAGTGCCCTAGGTTAAAAACTGACTTTAACAGGATATTTTCTGGTTTATACAGTTCTAATTAATTACAAATTACATTTCTGACAGAGCCTTTTAGGGTACAAAAATGAAGCCCTTCATAACTGCTGTTTGCTTCTTTCTAAAGCCTCCAAACCTCTCAGTACCAGATAATCAATTATTGTTCCCCTGGAGCAGAAGGAGCTGTGCTCGAAGCACAGTGGAAAAAGCCAGTCCCAATTGTACAGTGCCAGGAGATTTGGGCAATTCAATCTCTGCTCCTCTCCAAATCCAAACCCGTGGGTGCAAATCCTACTGCAGGCACTGGATTCATTCACTGAAGCTTTTTGAACAGCAGAAACTTTGGCAGTGTGGGGTAACCATGATGGTGTTGGTGTTAGTAATAATAGGCTGAATTCTGCAGGCAGAGCTTTGCCTCTATTCAAAGAACAGTTGCCATGAAGTCACGAGGTAATGATGGCCCTACACAGCACGTTGTGTCCCTTGGTCACTTCTGTATGATTCGCTTCAGTATAAATGGATATTAATGGAAGGTTATTAAAGCTGTTCATTTTGATAGAAAATATGCAGTATCTTCTCCTGCAATGCCAGAGGTTAAAGATTATTATTGCTTCCTAAGGTTTCTGACATTAAATTGTCTCTCTAATGACTCGAAAGGTGTGATTGAAAATGTGTGTGTGCAGCCACTCTGCACGTGTTCCTGCAGGGACTGCACATCTGGGAACAACCCAGGTCCTGAATTCAGCCCTGGGATCTGGTAGCTGCCTCAGCCTGGGCCTTGGCCCATCCTGTGCCCTGCATAATTTTCATAAATGCTCAGTTTTATCTATATGAGATCAAGTTGATTCTATAAAGAAGAGAATATTTTGTTGTTTGCTTAGGCTCAGTTCCTCATCTCCACCACTGCTTTTAATCCTTTGCAAAAAAAACCCCAACAAAGTCATACTGAAAACATCAAGGGCAATACTGCTAAGGAGATGGAAAATGGAACACTAAATCTCTCCTAGTTCTTTTCCTGTTCTTCCCTGCTTAGCATGTGACAAATTTTCTATAACACCCACTAAATATGTTGATTTTATGGATTCTCAGTTGAGCAGTAGGGCACCATTTAATCTCTCCATCCCTTGGCATTGTGCTGAACAGTGAGAGAGGACCAAGCAATGAATTTGTCAGAACGTTTTGCAGAGCTCTGAGGTGCACGGCATTCAAACAACATCACACCAGGAGTCTAAATCTATGAGTCTCGAGGTTAGTTACAGATAGAAAGAATAAATCAAGCAATAAAGGATGCCTATAAAAAAAGGATGCTGCCTTTTAAATGAAGACACTTCAGAGTTCATCATAAACCTCTGACATATATTCAGTCACTCTGCTTGCTGTC
Source organism: Falcunculus frontatus (assembly GCA_013398115.1). NCBI lineage: Eukaryota > Metazoa > Chordata > Aves > Passeriformes > Falcunculus > Falcunculus frontatus. The sequence goes on along the minus strand of VZRV01005702.1, from coordinate 1,355,997 downwards.
ACAGTCTGAAATATATTTGAAGGTGCCTGCATATTTTATATTGTAACCGCTAATAAACACATGCACATTTTCAATGATGTTGCATCATACCTTGAGAGCTGATGTGACTTGAAAGGGGAATCACTGCCAGGGAGATGGGAGCTCTGCAGGCAGAGGTGCTCAGAGACAACATGAAAAGTGTTTCTGTGACTCACAGAGTCTGTCAAAATGTCCATGCAATACCAAAGAGAGCATTGGTTTCAAAACCATCCCTTTGAGGAAGCTCTCCTCCAGCTGGATGCCAGTTCCCAGTTTCCCAGTGAAGCAGAGCACAATTCCCTCAGTGTCTGCCTTTCCTTGGCCAGGCTGTGGGAGGTTCCAGCACTGGCCAACCTGCCAGTGGGACTGTCCTGCAATACACAATTCTACAGCAAAATAAATGCTGGGTTTGGGTTGAATTTCCAGGGGAAAAAAAACCCCAAAGATCGATATAAACAAAAGCAACATCTGGCTGCACTTTTAAAGCGATGAAAAGCAAAATTAGCTTTCAAGAGCCAGACTGAAATTTCAGCAGGGCCACTATAATGGTTCTCTTGCTTCTCAAACGGAGATTATGGCTCTCCTGAAAGAACAATTGCAAGACTTATGCAGGGCCAATACTTAAAATTGACCATCCCTTAATTTTTAGTGTCTGTCAGGAATTAATGGTGTGCCATTGATTTATGGAGCTGTCCAGGCCACTTCTGCAGAGCTCCCTTCTTTTCAGAGATAAGTATTCTGGGAAGCTGCTGGTACGTTTGTTATCCATCAGGACCCGTCAGCCACTCTCCATATGGCTTGCTGCAGTCAGAAAAATGCAAAATTCTTCTTAAAAGTGTCATTTTCTACAGTTCAAGAAGTGCACTTTCTGAGAGACGGATTAATGGCAAAGCAGACGAGGCAATAATTATTGTCAGTCTGTATTTCAAAAAGTAACTGAAGACGTTTGAGCACCTGAGAGATTAATATTTTTAATCCTTGATTTTTCCAAGTAGGATTGTCCATAGTGTGTAAAGTATCAAGGGGTTACAAGCTGGTCATTTTAAAAAAAGAATTGGACAATTCTAACATTTTCTACTAATTATAAAAAGAAAAATAGAGGAACTAAATGCAGAAAAAATAAAAGAGCTGATGCTTTAAGTGCTTGTAGTCAGTATAAGAATGTGCAGAGTTTGCAAATCTGACTCAGCTACTTGAAAAATGATGGGATCTACTTTCAGTGAAAGGCTGAGGCATGGAGAAGAGACTGGGATGATCAATTATCCCATGAGAATAGTGCAGTGTCTCCCTGTGGCATGCTACCAAACTTCTCATAAAAAACCATGATTTCTTGGCTTCAAAACATGTCAGCATTACCCTGCTTTTTTAACAGATCTATGCAAATATGTGTAAGTGCTGTATATAGTAAGAGAGAAGTGATGCCTTGGACTTGTTCCTTTATGGGCATATCTGTCTTCTGTTGGCATTAAAGTTATCACGATGCCAAACCTGGAAGAGTTAAAATATGTAAATTGGAGCGTTTGGAGAGTGTGCAAAGTATATGGATGGGTAGACTCACTGTTGCTTCCCTTCTGAGTAATTACTGATTTATCTTGGATGGCAGAGGAGATATTTTTCATTCCAAACCTGAATATACTCATGGAGACGGTGAAGCTGTTGTATTTGTGAGGGTTGTAACCTTGAGTGATCTGTTGGCAATGGTGGATTTGCCCCTGTGTAATTTCCCTTCTCCTGTGATGTGTGAGGCCCTGGTGGCTGGGGAGTTAAGGAAGTTGTAAGGATGGATATCTGAGGTACCCACCACCTGTGCTGCTGAGCAGGTCACTCAGAAACTGCCATTAGCACAGCTCAGCTTTTCCTGCTCTGCCCTCTGCCAATACAAATATTCCTGAGCTGCTTTTGTATATACTCGGGCCACCAGCACGTGTCTAGGTTTTTTCTGAAACTCTACCATTTCTTGTATTGCAATAGGAGAGTGCAGAGCTATTTGAGTTCTGTTTGTGTATTCACAGCTCTGTGCACAGTGAAAGTAAGAGCTGGGAGCAAGACAATCTGCATTGCTCTCCCTGAATCCATGTGGAGTGGGATGCCAGAGGTGTCCCATTTCCACACCAAACTCCTGACAGCCCGCAGTGCACAATGCACAACGGTACAGAAATAACCACGCTGGCTTTGGCCCTGAACAGGGACAATCCTGGCACCCTGCAGCTTTGCATGGGATGGTTTAGCCTCTCGTGTCTTGCTCCAGGTGGCAACATTCCCCCTGGATCAGCAGTGCCTGCTCTGAGCGCTGTTCTGCTCAGGCTGCTGTTCTTCTCCTCAGCAGTCGGTGCTCTCAGCACAAGCCTGACAGGCCCCACTGGTAACTCTGACATCTCCAGCAGCAGAAGGGACTGGTAAAATTGCCTCACAAGAGCTCACGGTCTCATTTGCCAAGCCTAGTGCCTAAAGTGTAGCCTACTTCACTCTCTCAGTGGAAAGCAAATAGAAAAATCATTTTCGCAGTGCCCAGCAATGTTTATCTTCCAGGCTGGCTGGCCTGCAGTGACATTAGTGTCCCCAGAGCCTCTGAACTTAATCATTTCCAGTTGCTGCTTGCCTGCTTGAAGCGATCCTAGTCCACCCTCCACTGTGTTCCTCCTGCCAGTCACTATGGGAACAGCAATCAAAGCTCATATTTATGGCTCTGTAGATGTCCAAGGTCACGGAGCACAGGTCTAGTGGGAACAATTAAAACAGACCTGTCCAGTTATATCTCTTTAAGCTCTCCCCACATTACACCTCTAACTAGAGCAGTAAAGTTAAAGCAGCATGACTGTCAGGATGTGGCTGCTTTATAGAAGATATCCTTTACAGAGATAAAGACACTCAGGATAATGTGGAAGCGTGCTAGGAGTGAAGTCAGCATCTCTGGGTAAAACCTGCCCCAGGTTTCATTCCACATCCATCCATGGCCAGAGCTGTGCCCAGCAGCCCTGGGCAGCTGTTCCCACTGGAGCAGCTCTCTGCAGCTCCTACCTCGTCCACCACAGGAGCTGCTGGGATTAAGTGGTTTGAACTCTTTTGAAGTGACAGAGGATGTTTACTCTGGTTTGGGGCATCGTGTGGTTTCAGTGGTTTTGCCCTGGATATTCCATTACTGTCATCACCTATAAACTGAAAATGGCATATGTGCATTTTTAGGGTAACAGCAAATGTTGTTTACACCTGGTGACTTGCTCCCTGGTGGAATACAGGGAGAAAAAAGGACTGCAAGAATAATTGGAGTAAGATGAGGGAAGAGCTGCAGTGAACTTAATGTCTGAGGGAGAGAAAAGTCATTATTCGGCAATTTCCAGGTTTTGTAAGAGACAGTTGTTTTTCTCTCCATTCCTGTTTCAGCCAGGGTCACTTTCTGTTGAGGGATTCGTGTGATGGGCCTCATGATCCCATTGTCTGTGTATTATTTGGTCTGGGGACGGAATAGGTTCCTTCCCTTGAGTGCTAATGTAGTTTGTTACATAAGAATGAAAATCATTTAGGCCAGAAGGTCCAGCAGCAGATACCACGTGGAGGTGAGACGTGGAGAGTTACCTCCTTCACATGAAGTGGGCACAGAAAGATGCAACACCAGAATTTCAGAAACAGGCCAGCAGGAATGTAAATGTGTTCACAAATCTCCAGGCTTTTTTAATAGTCATGTTATAGCAAATATATTCCCTTCTAATTCACAGCTAATTGAGTTTGGGTAGCCAGGGCATGTTTAGTTAATCTTTTCTTACATAGAATTAGTTTTAAATGCTATGGATGAAAGAAGTTCTTCCTGTGCACAATGCTGTGGAGACAAAGCTGTGTCCCAAGCAAACAAGAGAAGACAAAAGGAGAGCAGGCACATTGTGCTGGAAGGGGCTCTCTGGTGATGTGCAGCAGGGCTGGGGCTCAGGAGGGAGAAAACCCAGATGGACCCCAGGCCACTGCATCTCCACCACTTCTAAATTGCTTTGAAATACAAATATTCACTGCCGCAAAACACTGGGATGCTGGGATGGTGCATGGACATGGAAATGTTTTAGAAAAGCAGCTCAAAAAATACTGAAGTTTTCCTTTTGGAGATTTTCTCTGGCAGGATTAAGCAGTTCTCTGGCAAATGGATGCACAGCCATGGGCTGGGGTTGTGGGTTCTTCACATTTCATTCTCCAGGGCTGGAGAAAAACAACCTGAAAAGCATTTTGCGTTTTGATATCTGGGCAACCTTAAAGTCTGACTGTGAAAAATGAAAGGAAACATTGGAAAAATCTTTTTCATTAATGATGAGAACATTCCTTGTCCATCTTGAAAAGGGGAAACAGGAGGTAACAGGCTTCATATGCCTCCTCCCTACTGAGGAAGCTTCTCTGAAGGAAGTTTTCTACTGTGTTTCTCTGATACAGATATGTAGATTTTCTGAGCTCTATATGGCAGGCTTGATAGGCAGTGTCAAAACAAGAGCTGTGTCAGGCTGACTCACCCCTGTGCTTTATCCCAGCTGGGTAACATTAACAACTGGGAAGTGCTACTGGGTTGGACTGGGAGGTCCAGAATTGAATGTGGCTCCTCGGTGTGGTGTGTGGGCATGACACAGGCCTTCTCATTTCCTTGGGACTGATGCCTTTTCTTGGTCTTAAAATCAAGAGCCAAACACGGTTAGAAGGGGAAAAGGGATTTTACCTTGGTATTTATTTTAAGGATCCTTGGTGCACTCCATCCAGGTGGAGCACGCTGGAATGCACATCCAAATGCACACCAAAATGCACCCCCGTGGGCACCCCTGAAATGCACACCCACAATGGTTTGGGCATAAAATGATAGGCTTTACCAATTAGCATATCTATCAAAGATTCCCCAATGAGAGGCTGAGTGAACCCCCCTCTCTGAGGAACTTTCCCCCATGGACAGGCCTATCTTAGTTTACAAAATGTGTTCCAGAGAAGACCTTGGTGTCTGAGGCTTCTGAGATGTTTGGTCTCCTGGTTTAATGGAATACTGGGCCTATGCTGGTTATCAAACCTGAACAATTAGAAGTATGCGGGCTAAAAGGCCCTTAAGAATACATAAAAGTTCTACAAAAGAGTATATAGAGGGGGTATATATAAAAAGCAAAAAAAAGCATCATGGCATCAGGACCAGCAAGTGAGGACTGGATTCCCTGTTCTGGAGCTGGAAATAACCACTCCTGGCTGCTGGGTCGTGGGGGTGTTACCAGGAATGCTGAGCTCTGCTGTTCCCAGTACCGAGGGGTGACAGCCCAGTGTGGGCATGGAGCCCTTCCCTGCTCTGGGAGCAGATGGCATTTGCAAACCTGGCAGATTGGCAGCTTCAAATGGTAGAAATCAAGACATCTCTCACCCTTTGCCTCAAAGAACAGAAACAGCCCAGCATTTTAAGGATCAGGGAAGGCTCCAGCTCCGGCCCTGCCCAGCTCGGTGGCTTTGGTTACTGACACAGAGGAAGACCACAGGAGTAATTTTCACTGGGAAGGTTTTAGAAGTGATGGCCACACCATAAAAAAATTATCCACATTCCAGTGTCACTGAAGGAATCTGAAGGGAGTTAAGTTCTTGCCTGTTTTATTTTTCCTCCTGTTACCTACCAAGCAGACAATCAATAGTGTTAATGTGACTGCTGAGAGGTGCCATGAGGGTGCAGGCAATTCAGAAAAAGCAAGGCATTCCAGGAAAAAAAAAATTATACTTTGCAGCTTTGATCGTTGTTGATTTCTAAGACCGTAAAAAACACCCACAATTCGTATTTTCTCTTGTAGTGTTTCTTCATTATTATTATTATTATTATTTTGTTTGGCTGTGCAAAGGGAGAATTGAGGTTGATTTTAAGGTCCAATTTCCTTTCTCTTGTTGTGTTCCCAAGGTAACTCTACTGACATCTTTTAAAGGCAGTACTTGGGAAGTCAGTGGGGTGAGATCTGTGCACCTGGGGGCATTCCCACCTCGCAAGACCATCTGGTGAAGTTCCTCGTGGAGGTGATGGCTCAGGGCCGTGCTTTGCAGCAGAGGGGGAAGTTTGTGAGGAAGTTTTCTGATGAGTTGACTTGGATACTAGGAAAAGTCAGCAGAAAAGAGTTGCCTGTATCACGTTGCTGTGTTGGGGAGAATTAATCCTCCTGGGCTGTGCTGAGCCATCACACCAGGCTGCAGTGAACCCAGGGACCATTGGATGTGCTCACCCGTGGTCACAAAAGTACTTCATCTCAGGGCTGGAAATTGAATCCCAGTGCTTCAGCCACAAAGCCAGTTCTCCTACCTGCCTGCCTTTTTAAAATCGAAATAAAATAGTGTAAAATGAATTGAAAATCCCAGCCAAAACCTGTTCTAGCAAGGGGTTATGCCACTGAGTGGTACAGCAGCTTTTCTGACATCAGTTCTTTTTTGGTTTTTAATCTATTTCATTTCACCTCCATTTGACCTCTTCCATTAGCAACTAGAATTGTCTCTCTGTTATCTGCTAAAGAGACATCCAGGGGAGGTTATTACAGTCAAAATTCAAGCTTGCCCAAGGAAAGATGGAAGGAACCTTGCAAGAGTCAAGAAATGTTGAACATATTCTCATTTTTGCTGTGGTTGGCCCAAGGAGCGGGAGAAGAGGTTTCATGCCTTAAAATGAACAAGGTCAACAACTTACACCTTGGATGCCAGCAGCAGCCCCATGGAATATATCAAACAGCAAAGGGAGAGCCAAAAGAAGGAATCAGAGCTTCTTGAGACACACACCTGTGAGCAGCAGGGTTTCATAGCTCCCAGTTCCCACCAGGTGAAACAGGACAGGGATGTCCCTCCCCTAAAAGAGGTGGGTTCATGCCAGTAGGGCCATCTCCCAGCAAATGGTGAATTGCCACCAGCAGACTCAATAGTCTCTCTTATAGTTAAGAAAAATATCATCTGGCATATCTGTCTTGAAAGATTGCCAAGCCTTACCTCTGAATGCATGTTTTACACTCAAGTGATTATGTGCAAAAGATAAATAGAAAACAGTTTTGGTTTTAGCTGAAAATAAATTGATGCTAAGAATTTGCAAAACATCCTCTTCCTTGAATTAAAGTAGTCCCTTTGGAGACATCTCTATACTCTCTTTTTCAGCAAGTTGGGCTTTTTTTTTCCTGATCTCTTACGTCTCTGCTCCTTTCCTCCCTCCACCCACCCACACAATTCCTTTATTTTCTTCTCTACACCATTTCCCAAACTATTTTCTTTTGCGTATTTGAAAGCAAGAAATTAGTTGGAAATCTCAAAGAGCTGTGAGATTTTCTGTTCTACACTGTCAAAGAGCTTTGAGCCTGACTTGTTCAAATACTCCTCATCCCTCCCACTGCCCTTCCAAACTCCTCTGTGCCAAAAAGGTCACAGGGAGGAGCCCCGGGCCCCTCTCACAGTCTCTGTCCTTGGTGGTCTTGCCCATTCCTTGTCTTTATTTTAGTGTTCCTCCCAAAGCAAGGCTGGGAACGAGTGATCTGGAGGGGAAAGCGTTCCCAACTCCGAGCAGGAGCCCAGCACTTTGGAAAAGAGGATGGTGCAGTATTGTTGCTGGATTTGAGGAGTTTGGATCATTTCTGTGCCCTTGCACATGCAGACATGGAACCATATTGCTGGTGTAACTTGTGACTGTGAAAGAGGCCACAACCTTGGCATATGCACCCCTTTACATTTGCAATTTATGCACATTTACCATTTTTTTAAAGTATACTGGGAACAGAAAATGGTATATCTTCTGCATAAAAATGAAAAGTGACTGAAAACCTGTTATATGCTCTGTATAGCTCTGATCAGAGGGGAAAAGATGACTGCAGATTTGTGGTTGACAGCCTTCAGAAAAGGTTCAACAGAGTGTGAAAATTGACATTTAGCAAATAGCAATTCAGCCTTCATTTTTTGTGGAGCTGCTTGAAATAATCGGCAGGTTTTAAACAAAATGTTTGGTCAGTTGTTACATTGGATGTTGCCTGTCTCATTACTGCAGTTAATTAAAAGGGGGGACAATAAGTCAAAGCCAGAGTCAATAAGTTTGTTAATAAAGATTTAATTTGGTGGAATCATTATAAATTGACTGTACAATGAATGGATGTGCCACAGGAATGTGAGTGTCTGAAGGTCCATAAATGGGTTTTCAGAAATCCCCATCAGGTTGTAGCCAATTTGTCATGCTAAATAAGCTCTTCAAATCCACTTAGGCAAGTGTGTACATGTTTCCAAAGGGTATCACCACTGAGTGGATGATGCATACAGACACACCTTTTTTTTTCAGCAGGTTTTTTTATCCTGCCATTCCAAATCCTTTTTCACTTTCTTATCTCTGTATTTCTCGTTGTAAGTGTTTTGCTATTAACGCTAGTCTTTTTAGAAGGAATAGAATAAATCATCAGAGAAGAGTAAATCATCACTGTAGTGAGTGCTGGAGGCTGAACCTTAGCACTACCCATGTGAGATTTTAATCCACCTGACCCTTTTCCTTTATGGCTGACCAAACAGCAGGTGAAACCCCCATGGCAGACAAACTTCAAAAATAATTTTAAAATTAAAATCTAAATCGACATCTCTTCCTCAAGCAGTTCTGATGCAGGAGACTGTGTGCAAAGCCTGATGCTAATGACTGCAACATTTGCATAGCTCTGCACCCCTGCCAGTAATCCTCTCATTGGAGTACATTGGGTTATCACAGGAAGGCAATTTCTCTGTCAGGGATGACATGCTGGTCTGCTCTGCGGGATTTTTCAACACTCTGAAAAACAGGCGAGTAAGAGAAAAAAATTACATCGTGCTGCCTTCTTTCAAAGTAAAGCAGAAGAGCAAATCATGAAAGTAGCAGCGGTTTGGCCCAAATTCATCCAGCCACTGACTGCACGTGACAGTCACCCCAAAACAGAGCACCATGTACTGTCTATGTTAAAAATAGTCGGTTCACCCAGCAAGTTCTATCTGACTCAAGTATCTATCTTTTCATTGGGTTTTATCATTTTAGCCTAACTGAGGTGGCTTTTGTCCTCCTGCCACCATCCAGCAGCCAGTCTAAACTTCAGGACGGAGCTGATTGAAGCCTGAACCGTTCCCTCCAGGACAGCATCGCTGTCCCTGTGCCAGTGGCTCAGGGTTGCTAGGAAATGTAGTGGCCCTGCAGATCTCCTGTGTGATGTGTTCATCTCCTCTGTGTTTCTGAGGGCAGCACTTTGTTAGACACTGGGTAGCAAATGGTGTCAGTGGCCCCGAGGAAGAGCCACAACACTTGGTTTCTATTTCTTTTTCTCCCCCCTGGCACAGTGAACAGTGCATCAAGTTAATACCCAATCTTAGCAGCCTCTTCTGCAATTCTGCTTGAAAGGGTTTCTTCCAATTTATGCCTTTTAATTAGGAGCTTTCAACCTGTAATTAGAAACTTACACCAGCCCAACCTTTGTTTCTTAAAAAATGCATTTGTGGTTTAGGCAATTACGGTAACATGAAAAGTAATTATTTTTCTCCGTGTGCGAAATGAGCGTGGTCATTAATGCAGCCAACAGGAGGAGGAATTTATTTTCTTTCGATTTGTTTCAATTTATTGCAAGTTACATAACAAGCAAAATAAATAGGTGGTTTAGGAGTAAATGAGGTGTATGTAACTCGGGGTTGGTTTAGGGAGTGCAGGGAGGCTGTGGGCAGTGGCATCAGAGGCACAGCCACACTGCAGTTCCAAGCCCCCTGGTTACCACATGCAGGTTATCCATGAAGAAATTTCCAGGCTGTTATTCGAGCACTTTTGACCCAGACTATGTAACTGTTCAAGAAGCTGTGGTCAGGTTTTTGTAATAAAAATAATTATGGGCTCTTCAGTACCAGCCAGTGGCATCAACAGCAGCACTGTGCCTCGGTTAGAGCTCAGCCTGCCCTGTGATAATGTCATTTTCTGTCCCAGTTCTGAGCGTGCCAAGAGAGGGGGCATGTGTCCTTTGGTTTCCTGCAGCCAGAGCTGACTCTGCTCCTGAATTTCACAGTATGGCTGGTTACTGTCAGAGATATCTGGGAATGGTTTGGATTGGAGGGATCAACAAGATCATCTCGTTCCACCCCCTGCCATGGGCAGGGACAGCTCCCACTAGACCAGGTTGCCCCCAGCCCTGTCCATCTTGTCCCTCCCATGTCAACAGGCAGGACTCTCCCCTGTGGGCTGGATTTTCTCAGTCCCACCCAGAACTGCTGTGGTTATTAATCAAGGTGTGATCAGCAATGCACAGCAGCTCTGTCCCTGCTCAGGATGCAGCTCCTGGCCACTCAGCACCTTCCTCTGGCCACAGTCAGGTGCTGTCACGTGGAGGTTTCCCACCACATGGCACACAGGTGGCTCTGGGTGTCCCAGCTGGTCAGCTAAGGCTGAAAGATGGAGCATCCCCAGGTGAGGAGAGGGACGTTGCAGTCATCTCTATGCTTGGAATAGGAATAATTATTTTTAAATCCCTGAATCCCTTCTCTGCCTGCTTAAACACATCATCTTTTTAAGCCACATCTGTATTTACCACACATTGAGTTCAACTATCTCCCAATTTCTATGATAATTTCCCTTCTTGATTTATAAGCAAGAGAATTTTTTAATTATCCAGATGATTTTAATTTTCTCAGCCATACCTCCACGTCGTTAAACATTAATCTTGCACTTTTTTCTTAGACAATCTCTGCCCTTCACCACTTCTCCAGTTCATAATGAAACTAGATCTCAATACTATTACACAGTCATTTTTCTCCCTAGATTAATTTGATATCTTCTGCTTGATCTCAGGTTTTGTCTTCTGAATACTATATTTGGCTTCTGGTAAACTATTCCAGAAATTACTTTAAATGTAAAAGAAGAAAAAAAAAAAAACCTAAGACATTTAAGACAACTTTACATAATTACCTCACCTTCAGCAATTCCTGTGCTGTAGCATGGTAGGCAATCACAAAGAATTTACAGTTGTGTTTTGACTGCTCCATGTTTTCCTAGTCTTACTGCTTCCTAGTGCTCTGAATAAGCCTCAGCTGGTGCAAAGTGTACTGAAGACTGCAGCAGGGGATTTGCAGTGTGGTGGGAGGAACCGTATGTTCACACTCTTCCTTTTGCTGAGGAATGGCATTTTCTTGGAGGGAGAATGAAAGCTGGTTCTCACCTGCTTGGTGCTGCAAGACAATACCCTACCTACAAGCTTCTCTGATTACACATTTGTCTAGACTCTCTCAAATCTTCTTTTAATACTCGCTGAGCATCTTCCTGATGCTGGCTGTGACCTGCTCTGTGATGGTTTCAAGCCACTCCTGTTAGTTAGCCCTTCTCACAGAGCTGGGGTCTCTGAAGAGATGATAAACATGGTCATGAGAGTATTGTTTTAGCATGAACTCTCTTCAGGAAAAGTTCACTTAACACAGTACCCATAACTCAAACTAGGTGAAAAATGCAGAAACTGGTCCATTGGGCTCTGAGATGAAGTTACCAAAACCAGCAGCAGATTTATTACAGTGCTGGTGATGAAGCATTTCTTGAAGCTGTAAGAGCTGTATTTGAAAAAGAAGAAAGAAAAGTTGTAAACACTAGGTTCCCTACCCAGGGAAGTAGCAAAGCTTATAAAGAAAGTTAGCACAAGGGTAATTCCTTTCTCCACTTCTTTTTATCTTTCTCTCAACTCAGCTTTGTATAAAATCTCTTCAGCATCTGTGTTGCCCAAATACAGAGGAGAAAATTGTTGCACCCCCTGCCATTTGAACCAGACTTACCTCTAACTCAATTAGAAAACTGTAATTTCCAATAAAGCATCATTAGACCTCTGCACCTGTCAGGTCTCTGATAGATTTAGGTGGGTTTTGCTTGGGAATTAACCGTGGTTTGTGGAGATAGCTAAAATAATTTTCATTTACTGTTCACTGTATCACTTCAGTAATTGCATAAGGTTTTGGAACCCCAGCCATAACAATCTCTTTCAGATTATGGCTGCACTGGAATTGCCACTTATTAGATTTGCAGCATGAGCACTGGAAACTGCATCACTATGGTGATGCACACTGTCAAACTAACCAGTATTTACAGTGATAGGCAGGATTTACAATTGGATGACATGATAATAATATATCCTTGTTTACTTCTCTAATTAATGTTTCTAAAGAAAATACCCTGGAAACCTTCCGTAAGCAAGATTTATTTCTGTTGATTGAGACTGTAATCAGATGTCCCTATTCAAACAGTAATTGGTGTGGTTCATTAACATGTAATTGAAAACAAGATTTATGTCAATGCTAGGCAATAAATAATAGGGATACATATTTTCTTATTAGTGATGATCTCTTCTGTAAGCTCTCAGAGTGCTTTCTGCTTTTGTATTGTGCCACTTAGGTCAAATTTTGTCAAAATCATGGTGTCTCAGAAAAAGGCAATTGTGCATTTTCCCTTTGGGTTTTAATCTCTCGCTCTGATGTACCAAGGCCAGCTCCCTTTTTTTCTCTTTCCTGCTTTATAGTAGACTCGCTCTTCTTGCCATATTTTAGCCTATGTTTTTCTCATGAAATGACAATACCAGTAGGAGGGAATTCTAGTGATGAAGGGGAGAGCTCAGGGCAGAGACAAAACTTTGCTTGAACTTATGTTCAATTCATGTTTTCACCAGGTGAGTCCAGGCTGAACCTGTTGTTCCTCCTTCGCAAACATTTTTCTGTTCCAATACAAACAAAGACAATTTAAAAAAAAAAACTATTTCTAAGCATTCTACAAATAGAAACTAACCATGGCTTCTTTGCAATTCAGTAAAACCTAATTAACTTCCAGTTAATAGGGAGAAAAGCATTGTGTTTTGTTCTAGGAGTAGACATATATGAGATAACGCACGAATAATGAAGTCAGAAGTGTAAGTCACTGTGAATGGGTGATCCCATTGATTTCATTGAAACAAGGGAGTTAAAATTGAAAACAAATTTCAGCCCGAGATGCTGGTTCATTACCAGCAAATTGATGGAGCTCCGTGTTTACTTGCTGGCATAATTTACCAATTGTATGAGATGTAAGCAGGCACAGTGCTAACATTGGCTAATTTTATGCTCAACGTGAATCTTACGGCTGGTCAGATGGATACCATAAGAAATAATTAGAGTCATTAGAACTAATGGGCTACAGCTGTAGTAATACATGCTCTATTCTCAGTCCAGAGGTTTCTAAGCAAAATTAAATTAGCTCCTGTTCCCACACTGCTGCATCATATGCTCCTCACCTCCTGAGCATCAACTTCTCTTTCCATTTCCATACTGCAGGCAGCATTTGTGCTGCACACAGAAAAAGCCCCAGGTGGGGACAAGGAATTCTGAAGCTTGAGGCCATTCCTTGTTAAAAAAAAAGAAAAAAGGAAGTAATAAAATGAGAACAATTCTGAAGTGTCACCAGAAGGTCCTCAGCTCACATTAGCTCCTTTCACATATTCAGGATCATCCCTCTCCTCTGCTGTAGCCTTTGGTGCAAGGCACAGATTGCAAGTCACGTTTGCATCAGTGCTGGAGCTGGGCAAATTTTCCCCCTGAACTATTTACATTGAATTTTACTTTTTAACAGAATTATGTCCACTGTATTGGAAGCACATCAGCAATATCCAACTGCAGGTGATACTGCCTTCACATCTTTAATACCTTCTCTTTTTCCCCAAATTCACAATGCTGTTCAGAAGAGTAAGGAAAATGCTGCATTTTCCAGGAGGGGATGAGGGGAGGGACAAGAAGGAAATAGATTCCATGGTGCTGAAGTGATTAATGTGACTGTTTATGATGAAGGAAATGAAAACTAGAAATCTGGGTAAGTAATGATCTTTCCAAGTGAATGACTTTCTCTGGAACCATAATACAAACTCATGTGCTGATCTCCTTTAAATTATTGCTAAAGTTTCCAAAGCAAAGCAGGGATGACACTGAAATTTTTTTCTCCCTTGTTGAGTTTCAGGAGCACAGAATTTCCAGCGATTTCCAGGGGTTTTGAAGAGATCAGTTATCCATATGCCAGCCATTTATCCCTGGCGATGGTAACTTCCCTGGCCTCACTTATTGCAGTATCTAAATGCTTCACAACTGCTAATATATTTATCTTTCCATCCTCCCTATGGAGTTGGGAAGTGCTATTACCAGTGTTGCAGAACTAAGAACTGAGATTAAGGGTCAGATTTGTTATGGCATTTAAGTGCTCAATGGGATTTTCAAAAGTAGCTAACACCCGTTGTAATAAGTGGAACTTGGGAACTTGAATAGTTCTGGAAATCCTGTTACTGGAGTCTTTTTTTAAAAAAAATGGACTTATATGACACCTTGGGATCCAGAGGAGTAGTTCCCAGGTTGTGGGGAGTCACCCAGACAGGAGAATGTCTCTTCATCCACCTCCCAAGAGACTTCAGGTGGGAGAGGAGCAATTTCATGGCAGTAGCTTATCTCAGTGCTGAATTCAGCAAGCTGTAACTGTGCACAGCAGTGCATTTACTCTTCTTGCCCAGCTCTGAGAGAGGTCAAAATCCAGTCCTGCAAATACTGGAGCAAAAATAAGCAGCACCCATGGTCAATAAAAAGGGCTTATGTGCCAATTGCTGGGATGGAAAATTCAAGAGCAGGAGCAAATAATGAAACAATCTATATTCATGCAGCCACCTTTCCAGCCTACTGCTCTAAGTACAGGCTTACACCTCACCAGGAGATGGGAATCCCACTAAAAGCTCTGGAGTATCACACTGGAAAACAAATGTTGATTTTGAACAAATTATCTGTTCATCTCTAAATCATTTTCTTTCATTATTAGTCTCCAAATTGGTTCTGCTCTGGAAGGCAGAATTAGGTTTAAAAGCAGAGCGTCTCTTAAATGCCTGCTTCAAATGAAAGTGTTCGGTAAACATTGCTCAAACCCCCATAAACTCCTCAACTGCTTTCTCTGGCTTTGCATAGATTTTGCAGCTCCTGTTTTATGGTCAGGTGTCTCAGGGATTCATTCAGGTTATCAGAAAATAAGCAAGTGAAATCCCTTACGAGCATATGCCCCTTAAATACTAAGGAAATAATTTTTAAGACCTTTCTGTCCTCCTTTACGGTAGCATGAATTGGGACAAGAGTCCCATGAAACAGATGGATTTACACCAATATGGAACATGGAGGAGAGAGAAGAGTCAGGCTCCAAACCACAGCACAAGTACAAAGCCATGTGGGCTGCAGCCCAAGGTTGTCATCATTGGAAGAGCTGCACTTGGCTGTTGTAGTACTTTCAATCATTTCCGTAGTTTTAAGGTTCTAAAAAAGATCCCTGGGCTTTAAAATTGTATTTTCAGCATTAAAGGGTTGGGTTGGGGCTGACTCCGTGTGTCAGCAAGATTGCAGCTGTCTGAGATAGTGATTTGGGATGGTGGAGTGGGGGTGGGTGATGGAGCAGCAGCAAAGCCCCAGCTGTTGTTGTGTCCTTGTCCCACGTCCCACCATGGGCTGTTGGGAGGTGCTGGGGAGGTTCCATTGTGCCTCCGTGAGGAAAGAAGCTCTGCATGGATTAGATTGTGTCCAGAAATCACATGGGTTTCAACAGTGTTTGTAAGATGTTGTTATTCCACTTCTTCAGGTGGAGGAGGGAGAATAACTCTGTCACTTTGTTGGATGTGAAGGAGAATAAAACTTTGGGGCAGTGTTATCTAGGACACTCCAAATCCTTGGTAGCTTATTCAAAGCTTGAATTTTAACTCAGTTTGGTGTTCAGGGGACCTGTGTGCACACGGAAAGATGTGCAAGAAGGTCCTCTATTGGTCCTCCCCCACCACAGGAAGACATCCCTGGGTTCTCTCCTCACTCACCAGTAAAAGTGTGGGACTGGGAGGCTGCTCCTGCACAGAGCAGGAATTGAGTGCTGCTGCAAATCAGTGTGTTGGTACTGTGGTGTCTGAGCACTGTTTTGCACTTAGGAGATTTATTTCTCAGTGGATAGAAGAGCTAAAAGATTAACAGATGAACAAATATATTGAGACAGCCAGGACATCAAAGAAATTGGAGAGTCACTGAGATGCTGGAGAGTCACCTGGCCATGTTCTTAGGAATTATTTTATCCTCAGATTAGCTCAGCTGTCTTGGGGTTTGGACACATCCTCTGGTGAATTTAGCTACATGATTTAAGATATAAGTGGCCCCAGCTCTCTGCTGCTCCTCCTGAGGATCCTGCCTGTGGAGCAGAGGGAATGCGTGCCTGCATTCCAGCCACTGCAGCACAGATCCTGGGGGCTTAGGGCAAGCAGAGGGTCCTTTGTTTTTCAGGGCAAACAGCCTGTGAGGTTCACCAAGGGTGAGAATGTACTGTATCCTTGGGCAGAAATCTCCAGGGAAAATAGAGGTCAGACAGCTTTTTGTCCTCCGTGCCATCTGCAATTCAGTCAGGCAGGAAAAAAGAGTGAGTTACAGCAATCCTAACCTCAGGTCCCTCGTACGGGAACCAGCTGAGGGGTGATAGTAGTGGAAGGAATCAGAAGAAGGTTTACATAAAATGTGGCTTCCCTGCAGGAAACAAAAAGCAGCTCAGAAGGATTGTGCAGAGGCTGCTAACCATGAGACCATGCTCATTCCTTGGGCTGCATATGCCTCAATTGCTCCCTGAAATTTGGATTTAGTCAAGTCAGCCAGGAAATTATGGATGAGTTTGGGGTCTTGAGGCAAAGGTGTTCAAAAAGCAGCAATGTGAAGACATTGAAAAGAGGGAAAGTCGTAACTTGAAAAGTGCCACACAGAGGGAGCTGTGCCTGTGCTTTATTGAACTATTGGCTGCAATAAATACAGCTGAATTCCCTCAGTCTCCCATAATGTTGTCTCAGTACCAGCAGGAGTCCATTTAAGAACACACTTGCTTGCACAAATGATTATATATATGGAAAGCAGAGAAAGAGCTGATGCAGGCAAGTCCTGAGAGCTGCCCAGGAGAGCTGGGGGTGGTGCTGGGCTGCCCCGTGCTCAGCTTTGGTCAGTGCTGCCAGCCCAAAACAGGCAAAGCAGAGGAGCTTCTCTTCCAGCCCTCTCAGCTGCTTCACCTGCAGAGGCCAGACTCTAGATTTTGTGATGGCACAGTAAATAAATGGTCATAAAATCAACTAAGAGGATACTCTCAAAGAGGGAGAGTTGGTTTTTTATTACCATTTGCAATGGAGAGAGTAATAAGAGACTGTATTATAAATAAGAAAGAGACAAGTATAATAGGAGACCGAAAAATGGATGATGAACAAGGAAGACTGAACCTTGTGCTTCTGCAGTTCCCAGCATTAACCCCAATTGCCTGAAGTAAAAGGTCTGGCTGTGTAACAGTGCTGGAACGGTGCTGTGACAGGGCTGTGCAGTGTTTCCATGGTTAGGAGGGGCTGAAGCTCTGCAGAGCTCATGGTCATGCCTGGTGTGATGTGAGCCTCAGACTGAAGACCACAAATTTTGGGGTCTTCAGCCTGATTGTTTTCATTGATTTCCTTGTATCCTTAAACCCTTCCAAACCTCCCATTACAGGAAGCCAGGAGAACTAATTTATTCCTGCTCAAACGGTGGTTTGAGGAGGAGAAGCACTTGCACTCTCTGCGTAGGTCCTCAGCTTTGCTGAAATCCCCTGTCAGCACTGATTAGTGAGAAATCTGAACTAGGAATAAGAGCAAGCTGACCGTGGGGGCAGCTTTATTGCCCCTTTTCTCTTGGTCCAGCGTAGCAAAGCTGTCATGGATCATTAGCAGATCAGATCTGTGGTGTGTTTTACCACACCACGCGTGAACCTTTTCCTCTGAAAGCAGGTGAGAAGCTGAACATCAGCAGGGTCTGAGGTGCAGCAGTGCAGCACAACAGCCTGAGCAGGAGGAGCACTGAGCCCACGGGGCTGTGTAACCCCTCTGTGTTGCAGGCTGGAGTCGCCCACGCGCGCGCTGGTGATGGAGGCTCCCAAGGGCATCGAGATCAACGCCGAGGCCGGCAGCCTGAAGGCCACGTGCAGGACAGAGCTCAGGCTGGAATCCAAAGATGGAGAGGTAAGCGAGAAACACCAAGCCCTGCAGCAAAGCCGAGCTAAGGCACGGATCCCCTGCAGAGCTGTGACCCTGTGGGTCACCGAGCCACTGCGTTTGAGATGCTGGTGTGAAAGCCCAGGGGCAGTGGGCTCTCCTGACCTCAGTGCTGCTCACTCTGACTGAACACATCCCATGCAAATGAGCCTCACTCTGTGGCAAAGGCTGATTCATTATTTTTAAAGTGCATGGATAATAGCATCTGTTGTTCCAGCAGATTTATGCAGCTGTAAAATGCACGGTGCTCCTAAATTCTTTGTTTCCTTGTCACTTTAAAACAAGATTTACTTGGCCAACATAATTAAATCTTTTATCATATATTTTTCTATAAGAAGAGCTTAATTCACTGGTATTGATCTGAAAAGCTTTTGTGGCTGATGTTTCATTCTGGGAAGAAAGGGAACATTAGGAGACACAGGTTGTTGCATTGGAGAAACTTCCAAAGGGGAAGAGAGAATAA
Organism: Falcunculus frontatus; assembly: GCA_013398115.1. Classification (NCBI taxonomy): domain Eukaryota; kingdom Metazoa; phylum Chordata; class Aves; order Passeriformes; genus Falcunculus; species Falcunculus frontatus. The sequence goes on along the minus strand of VZRV01005702.1, from coordinate 1,337,490 downwards.
TTAAAACTAATAACATCGAGCAAAAGTAAAATAGATGTTAAGAGTTGTTGACACTCCTTTGGTGTCACAAAATTATGTGGGCACATGGTTCTTATCCCCACCTCCTGCCACAATGGTGGAAGACACCAAAGGATGTGGCTGAGGAGCTCCCAGTGGAGAAACCACTGAGAGCCTCATCAGGAGGAGCTGCCCGTGGAACACAAACCTCCAGGCAAGGGGGCTCCCACGTAAGTTAACATTTACCTATCTTAGTGCCAGGGGTAATAAATAGAATGACTTTTTTATTGCAATTTCTGTTATTTCTAATCATTTGCATTTTAAGACAGTCCAAACCTAGATCATGGGTGTTAACAAAAAAACCTCTGAAAAATACCCAAAAAACCCCCTACCTAACACACTGAGGTTGAAATCCAAGGCATTTCACAACTTTGAGCAGTTGCTTTCAACGCTAAGTTGCCTTTAAAATGCATAAATTGACATGTATCTTTCCGGACATTAGATGGTTAGATACTAAAACTGGAGATTTTAACTGTAATTCCACGTACTGTCAGTTGCCCCATATTATTCTGAGGTTCAGGTTACTTTGCTGTGTTCTGGCTGATGTCAGAGCACTCCCCTGCAGCTGCCACGTGTCTGGGAGTTGCCACATGTTGTTTGCCTTACATTGTTTTGTAAGGAGGAATTTAGGTCTGTTACAGCATTTAAGTTATTTTTAATGTACACAAAAGTGTTACACATAGACATAAAATATGCATAAAATATACATAAAATATGCATTAAATATACATAAAATATACATAAAAGTCAGTGCTGGGAGCCTGCAAGCGTAGCTGGCAATGGGATCACAGTGACAGAAATCCTGTTGGAGGAGCAGGGTTGTTGGGTGGGTGTGAACCATCCATGCTCCCCATCTGACAGTGGGGTACCTCTGGGGTCAATCCAAACCTGGGACTGGATTCCTGGGAGGTGTCCCAGGAAGCTACGAGCCAAGAAAACACGGTGGGTACATCAGCAGAAACGAACTGGAGGTCGTGGTAAAGGTAGATAATGTGCTCACCCAGATTTGTACCAGATTTTCCCATCCTAAAACACTTCCCTACCCAGTTTTTGCACAGCTGAGTTGCCCGGAAGAAGCTTCTTTAAACACAACATCAGAAATAACAGCGCTCTGCTAATTCTCTCTCTTTTTTTTTTCCTCTCTCTCCCCACCTCTGGCTTCAGATAACGTTGAATTCTGCAAAAATCAAACTACCTAACTTGCCTCAAGGATCTTCCTCTTCTGCAGGGTCCAGGCAAAAAATCTACGAGCTCTGTGTGTGTCCCAACGGGAGGTTGTTCCTGTCTCAGGCAGGCAGCAGCTCCACCTGCCAGATAAACACGAGCGTCTGCCTTTGAGAGACAATTTGCAGTGGGGCATCACAGGCAGCACAAAAGCCAGTTCTGGTCTCACAGATCCAGCTGCCAACTATTTTTACTAGAACACAGAAAGCCTATCAAAGACTTTTTTTGTGTGTGCGCGCGCGTGTGTGTGAATATATATATAAAAAATATATATATAAGATATATATATATATATATCCTCTGTGTAAAACGATGTTTCAGTACAAGGAATCCCAGGGTGACCCTGTTACATTTGTGTAGCATTTCTCTCTCTTTCCCACACCAAAATTTACTGGTACAATCTGCAGAATTGGATCTGATGCTCCCCTGGCCCCTTCTGTATTAATACAGTGCAATGATCACCCCTCGTTTTTGATCACATTCTCAGAGCAATGGGATTGCTGCCTGGGCAAGACCCTGGAACTGATGCAGACCCATCCATATCCAAAGGGAAGAGAAGCATCTCTGATTATTTTTGCGCCATTAAATCGGTGGCATGAAAAATAAATAATTTAAAAAACAACAAAATAGCCAGATGTGCTGTGCTGATCACCTACAGTGATCCAAGATACCTGGGGTTAAATTAGTCCATAATTATCACCTGAAACATGGTTCCCTGTTGGGAGAGATGGATGCACTTGGCCAGTAGGAAAGTCCAGACCTTCTTGCTGAAATAATAAATGTAATTTTTTGAAGGGGTTCAACACTTGCCTGTGCATGGCCAAGGATGTCTTGTGCTATTCAGGTGTGACACATCAGGTCCAACACTAACCTAAAATCATCTCTGTGCTGGCAAAACTGGTGTTGTATTTAGTTATTGTAAGGGAAAAAAAATTGTGAAAGTTGGACTAAATAGAAAAATATGGAACCTCTTTTTTTAACAGGTGTCCTGGATCACCCTACACACTCCCCATTAACACCTTTAATTTTGAACATATTTGGTGTAAAGGTGTGAAGATTTAAGATTTGGACATTGCCTAAAATACCTGTAGGAACAAAGAAAATCAACTAGAAACTGAGAAAATCATAAAATTAAGTGTATAATGTAGTCGCTACACCAGAATTTCTGTCATTTTTCTTTTCAAGGTACACAGTCCAAGGTCACTTAGATTTGGTGGAGACTGCAAATATCAGAGATGCTGACAATGAAAGACTTCTTTTAAGGATTATGAAGATTGTGACAAAGCCAGATTACTGAAAGCGAGGGCTTTGGATGCTGGTTCCTCTAGAATTTGAGTCCCCAAAACTCTGTGGTTGAATCTTACCATGGTTGCATTTTTCATTATTTTAAAGTCTAGGAGTCACGGGCAGGATAAAACACAAAAATCTGATCTGGTAACATTACTTTCACTTTTGAAGTTTTGGAAAATAGTAAGAAGAGTCCAGATCATTGAATTCTGATCCATAATTTCATCCACATGCATGTAAAAATCCATAAAAAACCCCAAATATACCAATTATGGCAAAAGTTTTCAAGTCACAGTAAATCTCACGAGGACAGCAAGGTCTCTAAGCCACTGAGATTCTTTTGAAATATTACCTCATGTGCAAATAAGACAGATCTGTGCCCATCCCTAGTGATATCTAACCAAAGCTGGTATTCTTCAAATGATCTTCAAGATAAAACATAGCTGACAGAAATCTTTGGAAATAATTTAGCCCATTCCTCTTTTTTACAGCTTTTCATGTATTTTCTTGTGGTCTTGAAAGTACCAGGGTTTGATTTTTTTTCTTTTTTTAATGAACAATTCTGGCTTAATCCAGAACTAATTGGACTCAAAGAGAAGATTTCTGTGGAGTTTAGATTAGATGTGTTGCTGCCTAACAAAGCAGCACTCTGCAAAAAATTTATTCCTGAAAGAGGATTGAATTCTTTACTTTTATTTCAGTAATGCCTTCCAATGAATTAATGAATTCAAACTATTTATTAATGAATGATTCCTGTAATTATTATGTCTTGAGTCAACGTTTGAATGCAAAGGGTCACCCAGGGTAACAATTGTATTGGGACACAGGACTTTACCATCTCTGTTCAAAGAGGGGAATTGTGCCTATGCCTTAAGTCAATGCACTCAGCAAGGAGAAGCACATCATATTTATCTTGTTATTAAATCTAGTTTATTTGGGGGGAGGGGCAGGAGGGTTTCTTGGGAACCGGTTGTGCAACTTAAAACAGATATTGGTGAAATACTTTAAGACTGTAGGGGCACCTAGAATGATACAGACTTTTTTTTTTTGCCATGTTAAATATAGCAAAATACTGTGTACGTTACCTCTGGGACCATGACTGAAGTCCCATTCATAGTCCTACATTTACTGTAGAATTTTTTTCCCTGTTTCATTGAATACTGATCACAAACCTCACAACAAGCATGGCCCAATCCATAACCAAATCCTGTGTGAGCAGTTTGAAGACACCTGCTGCAGGAAGAGTTCCCTGTGCAGAAGACGAGTCAGATGAACTTTCCCATCCCCAGGAGTGTTCAGGTGGGTGAGGAAGGCAGGGCTGGACACAGGGACTGGCCCATCAGGGGCGCTGCATCCTGATTTCTGTGCTCCACTCTGGACACGCCGGTGGCTCAACCCTCATCCCTGTGCCACCCTCTGGCTGCTCCGCTGAGGATTTCCATCCCAACAAATTAATTTCGAGTTGCTGCTTTTCTCAGCTGGGCTCTTGGATGAGGTTATTACCTTCTCATATCACAACACCCATGAAACTGCTAAGGACATTCATATCTTGGTGTGAATTTCTGCTGGGGAGCTGTTAGGAAATGACCTTAACATCTGTGCCATCACTGCAGATGCTTCTCTGAGGTGAACAAAGGGTACCTTAATTAATGTCTACTGAAAGGAGTTACTGTTGTTTCAACGTATTTTACAACCATGTTTCCATCTTAAAATACCATAAAATTATGTGTTGTGTTGAAATGTGAGGAATTGTTGCTAGAAAGAATGAACCCCTGTAGGGACTTGTAGATCATTTGAACACCACTTGAGTTTCGAGACAGTGGTTTGGGCGATGCTGCCTGTGCTGTTCAGCCAGTGACAAACATAAATACAGGCTGGGCAGAGAACGGGTCAGGAATGTCCCTGAGGAGGAGGACTTGGGTTGTTGATTGAGGAGAAGCTCAACATGACCTGAAGTGCACTCACAGCCCAGAAAGCCTGTCCTGTCCTGGGCTGCATCAAAAGCAGCCTGGGCAGCAGTCAAGAGAGGGGATTCTCTGCTCTCATGACACCCCACCTGCAGTGCTGTGTCCAGCTCTGGGGGTCCCAACATCTGAAGGATGGGGACACACTGGAGTGAGTCCAGAGGAGGCCACAAAGATGCTCCAAGAGCTGGAGCCCCTCTGCTCTGGAGCCAGGCTGGGAGGGCTGGGGGTGTTCACCTGGAGAAAAAAAGGCTCCAGGGAGAACTTAAAGCCCCTTGCAGTGCCTGAAGGGGCTCCAGGAGAGCGTGAGAGGGTCTTTTTCAAGGCCAGGGAGTAATTGGACAAGGAGGACTGGCTTCAAACTGAAAGCAGGCAGGGTTAGGTTAAATATTAGGAAGAAACTTTTGGCTGTGAGGGTGGTGAGGCCCTGGCACAGGCTGCCCAGAGAAGCTGTGGCTGCCCCATTGCTGAAAGTGTTGGACAGGGCTTGGAGTAACCTGGTCTAGTGGAAGGTGTCCCTGCCCATGGCGGGGGGGTGGAACTGGATGATCTTTGAGGTCCCTTCCATCCCAAACCATTCTAGGACTGTATGAAACCAGAGCAAAAACAGGACTGTGTCTCAGATCCCAGGGGAAAAAACGAGCATTCTCTTTAAAAAGCTGCCTGCAAACACATCCAGCCATCTCACACTCCCCAGTTTGTTGTGGAGGGGCTGACTGCTGTTGGATAAGGCAAGTGCGTGAGAGTCCCTTCTCCTCCTGCCTTGCCCAGAAATCCCTCTGTACCTGTGTAGGCTGCTTTTCCCTGAATCCATTTAAGCTAGAGCTTCCCTGACTGGAATTTCATCCATATGCTCCACCTACCATTGATAAAATGCCAAAAACAAACAAGGGTTGGTGTATTTTGTTGTGAATCGGGCCTGAAGTTCAGCTCAGTTGAGCATTTGCTGTTTGGGAGGTGGGGCTTATCTCAAAATGGAGTTCAGTTTTATCTCCCAATGCTCAGGCAAGGCTGGGTGGTGAATTTGTTTCTGCTGAGGTCGGTGGAAGAGATGGTGATGACTTCATGGCCTGATCTGGGAGGGAGCTGGACAGGCGACAGCTGAGGGCAGTGGGAGCACTGCCAGCCCTTGGGGTGGCTGTGGGACTGAACCAGACCCTGCAGTGCAGCTGTGGGCACTAAAACCCCACCCAAATGCTAATCGAGGGGCTGTGCCACAAGTGTCAGGGCACCTGAGGCAGCCATGCAGGAGTCATAAATGCATTTATGTATGGTGGGTCTTTATAGGACTGCAGGACCTTGTCCAATTTGCTGTAAATGTGACACTTCAGGAGAGGGTCAGGAGCAGTCAGTGCTCACCTGTGACTGCAACCTTATCCCTATGTAGTGTGTGACCCTTCTGCTGTCATAGCTGAGGTAGGATGGTTCTTCTAAAGCAAAAAGACTTTGCAATTAGCAAAAGCAGAGGTCCTGATAGTGGCTGTACGTCTGTATCCATTCTCCAAGTTTCTTTGTGGGGTCTTTTCGGCTGTTGGTTTGTTTGGGTTTTTTATACATTTTGACATGAATTACCCGGTATTCTATGAAATGGGTAGCTAAAGAGTACAAAGAAATGTCTTCAAAGCAAGTCATCAAAAGGGGAAACCAGTAACTACTGCAATATGTATAAAACCTCTCCTAACTACTCATTTTTAGAAAACTGAGTATGTTCAAGAGTGATTTGTATTTGGTTACCTCAGTCATGTGCTGTCAAACAGCTGTGTTTTAGAAGGGTTGGGGTTTTTTCTCCTCTTATGATAAATATCACATTGCATGAACAAAAGGTTGGAAGGCATAAGCCTAAAAATACAATCTGCAATATATGGTATAGCAAAATGATGGCTAAATAAAAAACCCTCCCTAGAAATTGCTCCAAGGTTAAAGAGAGATTCTTGGGGAGCTCATGAAGATGTCAGGCTAGCTCACATCATAACCTAGTGAAAATTAGTTTTTGTTGTCATAAGATGCTCACACATGCACACAAATATACACACACACTCAAATATACTTGTTTACAACAAAAGCCAATTTTCTTTCTATTTGTTCTAATGGCTTTAAGTTTCACATTGCAAAAGAGAGTGAGACAAAGACCAAAGACTTCCAAGAAATTCATCCCTCTCTGGTTGCCCTCATGCCTGAAATGCATTAACTTTAATGGTGCTTTCTTTGAACTGAGCAGGAAAAATGCAGGTGTATCATGAAGCTGCATTTGAGAGAATAAAGTGGCAGGAAGGCTCTAACTTGGTTAATGGGGAGAGGAGGAAATAATGTGAAAAATCTTGAAATGTGTGCAGAGGGCAAGGTTACCTGAAATTTGAAATGTGAAGAAATAGCCCAGAAAGCTTAAAGACATCATCCTGGGCTGAAAGTATAAATAAACTGAGTAAATGGTGCCAGCTGCTCACTTACCTGCACTCGAGCATTAGCAGGGCAGGAGCTCCAGTGGCTGCTCGCTGGAGAAGAGTAACTGCTGCAATGATTTCATTTTAGCAGTACCTACAGTAAAAACAACAACAAAAAAAGAAAGTTAGAGGCTGTGCTCTTTTTTATGGCTGACATTTTAAATTCTGAAATGTCATCATCCAGAATTCACCCCAGCAAGTGCTGGGTGTGTTCCTGCTGAGCTTTGCCAAGCGCTGCTTTGGTGCTTTCTGAATGGGAAAATACCAGCCTTTTTTATTGCCCTGGCTGTTCAGGAACGTGATCCTGGCAGCAGTTCCCTTCTCCCCATTTTAACCTTTTTTTCGTCCGCTCTGAAATTGCTGTGTAATGTTTTGGTAGCTGGTGTCCTGCTCTCCAATCCGGCAGCCCTGAAATCCTCATCGTGTCACATCTCAGTCACACAGACCCCCAAAACCCAAAACCTGCCTGTAGCAGTGGCACTACCGTAAAATTGGGGACTTTCAGGTAAATTCTGCCTGGCAGTTACTGTGGATCCACAGCTGATGTAGCCGAGTTTATGGCTGTGAGTGGAGCAGGGTTAAACACTGACGTGGTGCTGAGGTTATTCAAGCAAGAGTGGAGGGAATTAAACAAGGCAGGTAGGAGGGAAGGGGAAGAAATGGGGAGAGACATCACCCTAATCACAGTAATGCAGTCAACGTCTCTGTCCCTTTGCACTATTATACTTTAAATTAATAACATCCATTTTACTAAATATGGTGGCAATTATGCTTGATCTTTTCATGGAGCTCAGTGGAATTACTGTCACCGAAACCACTTACAGCTCGGGCTGTTTGAGATTGCTGGGGTGTTGTTTCCATCCACAATAACCACAGTGGCTTGGGGCTTGGATAGAAATTATAGTGAATAGCTAGTATTTAGAAAGCTTTTAAGTCTGCTGTGGTTGAGAGGCCCCTGGTTATGCACATCAAGCCCTGAGGCTTTATCATTTCAGCCTCTCTTGTCCTGCCACTTGAATTGTATTGTGCCCTTGTGAAAAGCGACACACGGTATAAAGAATACAGGAAAAGATGGATATTTAAAGCTGCAGGATTTTTATCTGAAATGAAGAAGGGAATATAATCGTAGTGCCCCACTGAGATTTCCCATCCAACTCACTTTAAACTAGAGGTGCAAGTCCCTTAAAAATTAATTTGCTACAAGTGTCAGTCCTGCAGCAAAATTAGCACTGGTGTCCCTTCCAGGAAATGTCTCACCTTATTGCAGCTGGAAGCCCTGTGGCGGCTGGGATTTTGTGCCACCAGCCAGAAGCGACGGGCTGCCTGTTCAGAGGAAGTCAGATTTCCTTTGAGGCAGCTGATCCCCATGGATTGAGCTTTTGTTAGCTTTTAACTGAGATTAAAGAATAGGAGGGATAAGTCCACTGTGAAGCGATACATAATTGTATGTTTGCCTCACATTTAGTTGGTTGAAACTTTCCGCCAGGAAGAGAAAATACCAGGAGAAATTTCTGTGAAAATGTTGCATTTACATTGTGCCACCAAATGATTCAGATAAAAACATGCAGCTTTAGCTAAACAATCTTTTCTTCTGAGATTAAAAAGGACTCTTTGGAGCATCTCATCGGGTCCTACCCAAATTGAGCGTTTTACCATTTCTAACATATTTGTCATTATAAGAACAGGCCCATTGCAAAGCACAAGTCATGTGCATCTTTGCATGTAGCAGGAATTTTAAATTGCATTGTACTCTTACATTTTTTCCCCATTCAAAGGCTTAACCACTGATAGGAGATAGAGCCCTCTGAAACCTTTTACTGCTAAATGCATTATCTCTTCCTAAAGCAATGTATGTCCTTTGGTCTTTTAAAAATTTCCTCATAATGGAGTCCTTGAAGCATCTTGAGGCAGGCTCACGCTGGAGAGCAAGAGAATAATTATTTGTGGGTGGTGCTATTTTTGCTGAAGCTTGGATTGTAGCTGAAAAAAAATGTTGCTGTTAGAGTTTCTCCCACACTCCCTTAGCTGCAAACCCCACCAGTCCCCCACACCAGGGCTGGATCTCTCCAGGGTGGCTGCCTTAGAGCAGGGAGTGACCTCACATGCTAAACCACAGCCTGGTCATTTTGTCTTCATCTGGGTCCTCCTCTGGCCCTGTGCACTCAGTATCAGTGCTGTCACAGATAATGAGACACTTTGGCAGTTTCAGTGATTCTGCAGATGGTGCAGATGATGTGTATCTGCAGCCTGAGTGGGATAAATGATGCTGGTCGTTGTGGGGTGCTGTTCTCACAAGCCTTTGCCCACCTTGAGAGCAGCAACTCCTGAGGGCAGGCACTGCTGGAGGAATTCATTTTCTTGTCCCTTTTTGTGGGTTATCAGAGTGAGCATGGAAGTTAAGAGCAACAAATCCTGCTACGTAAGAGCGTGCCAGAAACCTCAGAAAGGGCAGATCTGAGCAATTACTGACCACTGTGTTTGTCAGAGAAGGGCTAAGTTGACAGCATTTACACCTGGATTCCTCCCCAGGTCAGAGCTTTTCCTGAGCTCGGTCTGGACCTGCACTGTGTGGTAGTTTGGGAGCAGGGAAGGGATTGACCTGCTGGATCTGGATTTTGTTTGTGGCTTTGTTTATTTTGTTCCCCACCCCGCATTTGAATTATTTCCCCTGCGAGCAAATGCCAATAGAGTTGGCAATATTCACCCAAAAATGCTCCGTGGAGGTAGAGCCAACAGCAAAACAACATTCAGTGCAAGTCAGAGCAAACCCTGTTCATCTACAGCAGCAGCATTAAAGGCATGACCCCTGTGCTACAGCAGTTTTCATCTGTGATGGGAAAACACCTTGTCTGACCTCTACTCTGAAAACCACCAATGACCTTGATCGTGTAAACAGGACAAAATGAATTTAAAGTCTTACCACAGTTCTCATTACGAAATTCAGATTTGTTTGGCTTTTTTTCTTTTTAATTTATGTATGTGTGTGGTTGTGTGGGAAAATATAAAGCTTTTTTGTATCAAATAACATCAATCCTTGCACACTCTATGCAAAATTTTGTAAGCATTGCAATAATGCTATGAATTACACAAGGAACTATTTTAACTTTATTACACTTTCTGTATAAAAAAAAAAAGTTTGTATTTAAATGATTTCAACTGCAATCTTGTAAAATATATTAATAAAATAATGATTGTTAAGAAGGAAAGAGATGTTGGGGGTTTTTTTGTTGATCACTGTAGTGATCCCTTTCACAGGAGCAAGTACCTGGATATATTTATGCCAAAAATGCTGTAGAAGATGGAATGAAAATTTCTGTGAATTGCTGTTGGAAGAAAACCTGTCCTCAACAAAACAAAAGGTTTTGTCTTTGGGGAAAGTTGAGTCTTTCTTGTATTTGTAGAATTTCTCACCCTTGTCCTGGCATTAGAGACTCACGGCCAGGATGTGTTGCAGGCACTGAGGTGCTGCCTGAGCATCCCAAACCTCTCAAAGGGCATCACTTTCTGGTAGCGGGGATCTGGTGCTGCTTGTGCTCCAAACCAGCAGGAGCTCAAGCTTTTCCAAGAGGGACCAGAGCTGGACACACACATCCAGGAACGGATCCCACCTGCACACAGTGGAGGGAGCAGGAGCTCGAGTCTGCCTGTGAAAAAATAATAATTAAAAAAAAAATACTAAACCCCCAAACCAGCAGCCTGGCCCACGTCGCAGAAAGCCTCTTGGAAACCTCTGGCTGCTTTAATGAGCCACCAGTTTTATTTTAATTGGCCAACTAATCAGCTGCTCATTGGTGACTCTGCTCATGCCAGGCAATCACTTCTGAGGGCATTTTGCAGGAGCTGGGTTTTAAATATGAATTTGCTCGCCCTGGATTTTGTCAGTACATGAGAGCATCGATTGAGGCTCATTATCTGAACGAATAGCAAGATCTCAATCCAGGTGGGAAGTTGTCTGTGCCTTCCAAACCCTCAGAGAGAACAATCCCAGTCCCCACTGCTGGGACACGGCCAGAATCCAGGCTGGAAGAACACTTGTTTACCAGTTTGCAGGGGCTGCTGTTTACCAGTCTCCACATAAGTTCTCTCCGTTCTGCTGGGTGGGCACACACAATCTTCTGGTCTCTCACTGGGTCTTGGACTGTTTGTCCTTAAAAAAAAAAAAAAAGAGAAAAGGCTTCTTTCAGCTGAACTTCAGCTGCAGTTGTTGGCCTGAATTTGGAATTTCCAGCAAACTGACAATGAAATAATTCATGGATTAACCCCCATCAAGAAGCACGTTGGCAGGAAGTTCCCAGCACCCCCACGAGATGCAGCTCTGTGTAGCTGCATGGGCAGCACCAGCACTGCCATTGGCAGCCAGAGGCCAGCTCCTTCCCCAGCCCTGGGAAACTCCTCAGCACCTGCTTTTGAATGGGGTGGGATTTAAGCAGTGGGGAGTTCTGCAGCTCAGCCTGAACAGCAGCATATTTGCAGTGCCCCCATGCTAGAAATGCTGGGTGGTACTCAACAGCAACAGCATCGCCACCATTTTTAAAGTCTGGGAAGCTGTAGTTAAAAACAGGATTTGGCTTTCAAAATCAACTCCTGGGAAAATCATCAAAATGTAATTTCTTCCCAAGTGTCTCGCCTTTCACTTTTTAAGAAGTACTTCCCAATTTTTTTCTTGCTTTCCTTTCTACCCCTACAGGTGATTGTTTTCTTTTTTTTAATCCTAAATGGCAAAGATAAACAAAAAAGAATTACTAAATAAAGAATCATTAAGATAAAATGAGTCCATTTCATACTCTGTGAAATGATAACAACTTCCACAGCTTAAAATTCTATGTGCAGCTGGGTTTTCGTATTTTTCATCTGAGTTCAGTACAGACAAGTTGCTGAAGTTCAGTTGTTAAATCCGGGTGATTATTTTTTATTTTTATGAACAGTGGCCAGAAAATCAGCAAGGAGAACTATCTGTTTTTAACAGTTTTTCTCCAGTGCTGTGACCTTGATTCTTCTCTCCTTAAACTGAACAGAAAAATCTTCCTCAATTTAGTGATGAAGGTTCAGACCTAAATAGCTCCAGTGCCAAATGTATCCCAGAGGAAAATTATATGGCCTCATTTAATAGAGAAAAAGCATGAAGTCAAGCCAGCAGCCAGAACTTGGCTCTTTTCTGCAGTCATTTCAGGATAAAAAGCAGAGTGTAAGTAGTCTTTAAATATTTGATTCACACTATTGGACTATTGTAATATACATTACTGATATGATCTGCACTTATTAAAATTGGGGTTTGTGAATAGCCCTGCACATAACAGTTCTGCTTCAGACCGTCACACAACCAGGCCTGTGTATCACCAGCTCTGGTATTTTCCCTTTCACACCTACGTGGGCATTTTTTTTCCCCTATTTCTGGGCTTTGCTTTCAGTCTCCTAAGCAGCACAGCAGTGCAGGCGGAACCCCAGCCCACTGCCTCCTCGCTGAGGAATGCCTGTCCCCATCTGCTCTGCTCCATTCAGTGGGTGCATGTAGGGAGGGGAGAGGCACAAAACACTATTGACATCTCTGGAATAACCTCCTTTGATTTGGTTTTCTGTTCCCCTCACTGTAGCAGAGCTGTCGCCAGCCCAGATTTCCCCTTGGAGCCCCCGTTCCCACTTCTCCTCCCTGCACGCTGCCTGGACCTGGCAGTGCTGGGTTAATGGTTGGACTTGATGATTTTAGAGGTCTTTTCCAACCTTAATGATCCTCTGACAGCCCTATTCCCGTGCCAGCCCCTGACTCAGACTGTGGAACAGGAGTATTTTAAATGACAGCATAACCCAGGAGTGCACAGGGGACAGTAAGACTGCAGTGCTGCTTGGTATTTCAGCATGTTTTAAAACAAAAAACCACATTAACTGGCCTAAACTCTGCCTGCAACTTAAGTTCGGCAGCTGAGAGCTCCAAGCCAGCTGAAGGATGCTGCACACGACTGAGATGGGATTTTACTCACTGGATATGGGTCTTGCATCTGCTTTGCCCGATTGGGAAGACAAGAAAACAAACAAAAGACAAGACAAAAAAAAATACCCTAACAAAGCCATTTTTGCATATTTTACATATTTATACAGGGTTTAATACTTTTGTGGGAACAAACCAAGGAGGCCCCAGAGCTGAAATAAGCTGTGTTAGAGGTGGGCCGTGAGAGGGCCGTGTTTGCTGTAAGGCCCAGCCAAAAAAACACAACCTGCCTTGGGAAACCAGGGAGATGGAAAACTTCTCATTGCTTTCCAGCATCATTAGACTTAGAAATAATGAATGACTGATTGTGAAGTGTGAGAGCACGTGTGTGTGTGTGTGTGTATGCATGGGACAGGGGAAGGTGCATCTCTGAAAAGTTTGTTATTTTTACATGAGTTGTAAAAACTCCCAAAAGCATTTGGGTATTACAATGAACCCCAGTCTCAAAAGAGAGTTTTTGCAACACAATAATCCTGAACCATAATAACTAAATTTGAAAATAACGATCATCTGCTAGAAAAACATTAAAACATCTATAGCAGAACCAACAGCCTGCTGTAGGAGTTTTGCACACACACACACAAGATTAACACAGGAAAAGAAAGGAGAAAAGCACCGTCACTTTTAAGAAAACCCACAACCTACCACCTACACTATGAACTTTTAAGCACAGAGTGCAACATCCAATGAATTATTTATGAACTAATTTCCAATGAGCAGTTTAGCAGTCAAAGGAAACACAAACAGGCAGCGCAGCCCTGCCTGGGGTGACGGCAGGGGACACGGGAGTGCTGCTCCTCTGGCAAGAAGACATTTAGCGGTGTGCCTGATGAGTTGCACTCTAATAAAGTTTAAAACAAAAATCCAATTCCTAGCAAACACCAGGCTGTGCATTAGTATCCCAGCACAGCCTGTGACCCCACTGCACACTGCAGTGGCACATGCCCAGGCAGTGACAGACACTTCACCCCTACCACACTCATTTTCTGCTAACCTAAAATACGAGTGCAACGAGCTGCTGCTTAAGGGTAATGATGGAACAACGAAATCAGGAGATATAAAGGCCACATCCTGCTTTTAAATTAATTCTTTATAGCCAGGCTGTAAAATGGGCTGTCCCTGCCTGGCGCTGGAATGGGCTCTGTGCTGAGGGCTCCACACCAGCAGTGGCCTTTAGCATGACATTAAATTAATGTTTTGTGGGTCCTTTTCCTCCTCCTAGGCTGAGATGCCTCATTTGACTGTGGCTGCAGCTGAGCCCCAGTCCTGCTGCTGTCACAGCACTGTGTGCCAGGCTCTGAGGCTGACACGCTGCTGAGCACCTTCTTTCCCAAATACAGACATGGATCATGGGCAAAAATAAACTTGGATGGATTCCTGAATTGCATTCAGTAACTCCTGAGGCAGGGACAGGGGAGGTGTTGGATCTAGCAGGAGAACAGAGGCAGGAGAGGCTTGGGAGAACCCAAAAGCAGAGCAGGCATGTTGGCCTGGGCTGGGCTGGGCTGGGCTGGGCTGGGCTGGGCTGGGCTGGGCTGGGCTGGGCTTGCTGCAGCTCCTGTGGCATTGCCAGGCACAAGCTGTGCTGGGTCACAGTTGCCCGTGCAAACAGAGCAGCAGCACTTCTCTGGTAGCTCCTGGCTGCTCCAGGTGGAAGAGCTTAAAAATGCTCTTTTTTTCATTCATCTCCAGAGCAGCGCCAGAGTCCTGCCCAGTTCCAGGAGAGGGGCTGAGGTTGCTGCTCCTCTTAGAACCCACACTGCTGGGCATGGTTTAGCTCACTTCTCGCACTGACTTTTATAATGGTCACTTTTCTGAGATTCCAGAAGCCCAGCGTGGCAGTGCACAGTCCTGCCAGCCAGGTGGGGAGTGGGGGGTTCTTTTTGGCAGTGCCACGATGGAAACCCTGCATCCAGACAGGCAGCATTTTTCTGTGGGAAGAGCAGCATCACATTCCCAGGTAAGTCTGACTCACACCCGTGTAAGCTCTCCATGATGGGGTGAAGCCAGTGTATTTCGAGTGAGAAGTTGCCCTTTATCCTGTCTTCCACCAGAAAGACTGAAGGCAAAAGCAGAAGGTGCTGTGATGGTTTAAAGAAGTTGACTTCATCTGACCCAGGTGAAACATTTAAGACGCCTGCCCGGTTCAAATTCTGTTCCACTTTGGCTGTTGGGAGAATGGTCATTGTTTCCCTCCCAAGTGAGCAGATCAGGCAGAGCAGCCAAGAACAGCAGAATCATGGGATTATTTTCCTGGTTTCTGCCTTTTTCTTCCTTTCTGTTTTCTCCATTGACTTCTGCACCTCAAACCTTTTCCACATCCATTAAATCAAACACTTGAGCAGGACAAACCTGATGAGCACAATGTGCCAAGAGGAAACCTGGGTTTTTTTCCAGTTTTGCAGGACAAGGACATTACAGATAGAACTTGTATCACAGAGAGAGAGGCAGGAACACAGTGAGCCAGAAGGAAGCTCGTGGGGCACGTGTGTCCCTGAGGTGAGAGGTGGGTAGACACAAACACCAGCTTCTTGCAGTGACTGATGGATCTTGATTGTCACTTCTTTCCCTCTCACTCATGAAGACCTTTGTAGCACCTAACATGTGTCTGTCTGGGGTTTGGAGATGTCATTTGTTCCTGATGTGAGAACTACCTCCATTAGCCATGGCATTTTTAAGACACACCCACTGCCATACTTCTTTCTTTCTCTAAGAAGGTGATGGAAGAGAGCAAAAATGACAGCAGAAATACTGAAAGCTCTGCAACCCTAGAGCAAGTTCAAGCAGTTCCCACTGAAATCAGTAGTGTTCTGTCCACATACGGATTTTCACTCACATTTTTTAGAGATAAAACAGCCAGCTTAAAATGAAAAGGCCAAATTTTGGCATGACATGAGTGACAGTTTGGATCCAGAGTCAACCTCGGGCAGATTTGCCTCAGGAGAGTTGATGTGGGCCACTCCCTTCCTGAGAAATACAAGGGTGAAACAGCCACCGGGGCCAAAAGGGAAAGGCTAAAAATAAATAAATTAATTAATAATAACAACAAGTATCATCACCATCTGAGAGCTACTGACCTCAGAATTATATTCTCATTCCTGCCTTGCCTGAGAACTGCCAGAAGGAGTTTATGATAAGCCTTAGAAGGTACAGGAATGGAGATGTCGGGCAATTCAGAGTAAACAATTTGATAAATTACAGTTGAGTTATTTGCAATTAAAAAACGTTTATAAGCTGATAAATTCCATTAACATTGCATGGCCTCTGTAAAGTGATCCCTAACTGCATATTAAAGAAGGACTAGTCTTTTTACATTTTCATCTCACCACATAAAAAATAATTAGGCGAGGAGCACATTGCCCAGCCCAGCCCAGCCCAGCCCAGCAGGCTGAGAGCTCTCCTGAACACCTTACAGCCCTTTGGGCTGTAGCAGAAACCTGGATGCAGCAGGAAAAAACACAGCGTGCTTGGGGCCACTGAGAAGGAGTTCCTCCATCAGCTGCAGAGCTGAGCTGATGCTGCAGTAACTGTGGTGTGGTGCACCAGGAGTAAAGCCAAGCTGCTGTAAAGTTACATGGACTCCAGCAGATTCCTGACTGCAATTACTCAGTTTATGGGAGCAGTGAGGACTTCAGGGTGTTGTTGTTTTACTGTGGACACCTGCACCTGAACAAAAACCTTAAATGCCGTGGTCACAGTGCCTAGGCTGCAAATCCAGAAACACTCCAGCAAATCCAGAAGCAATTTCTCTTTGGTCAAATCTAAGAAAGAACACACTCCCTGGAGGATCTGGCAGTGGAGCGACACTGGAACTGTCCTGGCTTATTTGGGTTTGCTCCGTGCAGAGATTAAGTTGTATGTAATGATCTTGTGAAATGCTCAGTTGGCTGCAGTTAGATAAATGGCCCATTCTAAATGATCCTCGCTGAACTGCAAAATCTTGCAGGCTGTGATTTCTCGCCTTGGGTTTTTTCTACACCCCTCAAGATTTCTCGCTGTTGGAATTTGTCATATCCATGAGAAATTAAACACGGTGCACGGCTCTATGGCAATTTCTCTGACTTCCCTCAGCCCCAGGAGCCAAGTGGAGTCTCCTGGAGTCTCACTCCCTGTAGTGGAAAAGGCAGCAGAGGAATTAAAAAATAATTAAAAAGAAAGACTCCCAGAAGAATTAAAGCTTTTCCTTTTCTGGCACTGGAATTGCTGTTCAGGACTTCACCAAGCATTCAGATAGAAGATTGTTCTGCCTAGAGTGGGAGTTTAAAAGTGTCAGAAGAAAAAGAAGGTCCCTTCAGCCATGCCAGGTGCTCTAAGCCCAAAGACAAGGTGTGCTGGAGGAGTGGGGGAGCACATGGAAGTCAGAGGTGAGGCTGCAAAAGGCCTTTCTTTCACTTTGGTTCCAGACCACGCTGAGGCTCTGCAGTCATGGGTTGGGAAAAGGCTGCACAAATCACACAGGAGGTGCTGGCAGTTCACTCATTGGAGAACAAGCTCTGCCAACGGCGTCATTTGGATGTTTAAA
The DNA here is from genome assembly GCA_013398115.1 of Falcunculus frontatus. Classification (NCBI taxonomy): domain Eukaryota; kingdom Metazoa; phylum Chordata; class Aves; order Passeriformes; genus Falcunculus; species Falcunculus frontatus. Next base: position 1,320,012 of record VZRV01005702.1, on the reverse strand, counting down.
GCCCTTGGCTCTAATTGTAGCACTTCCATGCTTGAATAAACAGTGCTGGGATTACAGTCATTGTGGAAAATGGGATGGATTATGTCCCAGTTCGCCTGAGAGGGGAAGCCAGTCCTGGCTCTGCTGGGCAGGGAGCTGGCAGCCAAAGCCTCTGAAATCCTGACAGCTCCCTGCTATGATTTCCCTCAGGATGAGAGGGCTCACTTGGGGCAAAGGGAGGGGCTAAAGCAGACTGAAGCATCCTTTCTGCAAATGCTCCCTCTAAAGCCACCTTTACCCAGCCTAAGCTGATGGGCTTGCAGTCAGTTCTGCAGGGGGGTGGGAAGCCAAGGACGTCTCTGTCCCCCTAGAAGGGAGCAAGACTCCTGTGGACCAGGAATATTTCCCACTCATGCAAAGAAATACCAGGCTGGGAGTCTGGCAAGAGCAGGACTGTGCTACCAAGAGACTCAATTCTCACTCAGCTCATCTCTTGCCTTGTGGTATTTGTTGTCTGTAATGTGTTCAGTGAATCCCAAGTAGATGGATGAATCCTGTCACACGAAAAGCCACAGGCAATGCTTGGAGGCCTGGACCTCCAGGTCTTCATCTTTAGAGATAAGCAAGTTTGGAGTCTTTGGAAGAAACACTCTGACTACTGCTAATTTTCACTGAAGCCCTGGACATCTGCTGCTGCATGGCAAATGTGAAGGCAGTGTCAAAATGGGATCAAAAAGGGTTAGAAGACAGGCAAATACCACCATTGTAATGTGAATTGGTATTTTGTTTCACTAGCCCATCTTTCATGCACAGAAGGATAAATTGTATGGAATGTCTCCCTGGAAACAGAGTTCCTTTCCTTCTTTATTAATACTGAGAGTCAAAAGTTAAACTCAGCAGACAAAACACATACAGAACTAATAAAATATTGGAGCAATATCCAACATCAATCCATCTTGAGCTCCTGTTTCCTTTCCCCTTCTGGCCAGGTGGAGAATTCCTTGTGCCCTTGTGCTGGGGAGAAGTGAGGAAGCAAGGAGTCAACAACAACAACAACAACAACAACAGTACCATCCCTGAAATAACAGTGACTTCTCAAGAAATGGGAGAGCTGGAGGCCTCCAGCATTCAGACTTGGCTCATTCCAAAGAAAAGAAAATAAAATCACAACAGGGCGGCAGTAGGACAAACCAGCTCTTTTTAGTAGTTTTTGGGGAGAATTGAACACTAGCTTGAGTTTAGCTCCTATCTCTGAGGAACTTGGGACTTTCCCCAGAAGAAAGACAATTTGAGGAGATGAGTCCAAAATCATGGGTGCAGGAGATGCCCCATCCAACACTGCTTTGTTCTGCCCTTCTGTATCAAATGCCACTGCACTGCTGCTGGTTTCTCCCTGGAGCACTTCCCAAGGTGGAAGCTGACACCGAGGAACAAACACAGCACACTGGGTAATGAGATGCCAGGCACAGGAAGCACCTTTCAGGCAATGTTCTCCAGGTCCCTGCTAATAACCACTGTTTGCTTAGCAAATAGTTGTTAAAATGCCTCAGTGCACCAACTTTTCTGGGACCACTTTGTATTTCCTAGATGTTCAGCTGGCAAGAGACTGACAGATGTATTCCTCTGATTATTTTCCCTCTAACTGGCAGAAGTTTGGAGAGTTTGATTTGACATTCCCTGCAGTAGATTCTACAGCCATCAGGTCAGACACCTCTGAGATTCAAGCAGTTGCTTTCCAAAATGATAAAGGCAAGCAAGTAACATGAATTTAATGTGGAACCAGCATTTTTCCACCCCCTGGCTAGACATGAAACCACTGTGAAGGGCAGCGCAGAGGGATGACTCTGGTTGTACAGATCCTAATCCTGAGGCTCATCCAAGTGAGTTCATCGTGCTCTAGCCCAAGAATTTAGAGAGATCTGAGTCACCTCCCAGGCAGAATTAACATCTGACATATAGTTTGGTAGGACAAAAGAGCTGAACTTATCCATTCAGGGCTCTGAAACTGCTTGTCTCTGCCAATACCTCACATTCATCTGTCAGGGCAGCCACTGTCAGGCACAGACCTGGAGGAGCTTCCTTGTAGGAATTAATATTCAGCAAAGAACCATCACTTCTGGCTTCTCACTGCAAAGTGGAACTCCAGCCAAACTTGCAAATTGTCAGTCTTATGATAAAATTAGGCAGAGCAAACTATTTGGGGAAGATTGACTTTGAAACAAATGCATGAGGCCAGGGTCCAGGAAACCTTGTGCTTAGAACAATTCCATATAAGCCATTCAGTATCTCTCTTCTGGATGAATACATTTCATGGGACATTTTTCTCTAATATGTGCTGAAATAATTAGCCCAAAGAAGCTTCAGATAACCTGAATACTGCACCCCTTTCTAGTTCTAGTTCAGTACCTGTCATATTAGGAGAAATGCACACTTACAGCCCTCTTGCAGAGGTCAACACAGAACTCTTTTATTCGCATCCTACATCGTGCAGAAGTTGTTTTTCTAAAAGGCTTAGACAAAACGTGGGAAAAGCAGAAGCTCAGGAAGAGAACAAATGGAACAACACCCACATGGCTTCACTAGAAGATACCTACAGCAGTTATCTTTTGCTGAAGTCTTGCAGCTTGTATTGAGTGTTGAGACACCTAGGAAGAGACAATCTGCTTCCCCATGTCTGCCTACAGGCTTTTATATTGGAGTCTGGCTGAAACTTATAAGAGAAACCTCTGTTTATCCAGAACCACTATAAAAGGAATGATTCCTGATACCATGGAAGCTGACCTTCTACGTTAAGCAGGAAGCCTGTCAGACCATATAATTTTAGCTGTCAGCTAAAACCCATCAAGCAGCGACTTTAACTCCTGTGCACTGCTAAAAAGAGAAGGATGATCCCTCTTGTAAAGCTGAACTTTGGTTTCTGAAAACTCATGCAGGTTGCTTTAATGTACAGGTCAACGCTTCCATTTTCTGGATGAGCATCAGCACCTCTGCGCTGCACAGAGCTTTTGATCTTCTATTCAGCTCTGTGAAACCAGAGCATTTCATTACTCCCCCCAGAGCTTCCTAAACAAAACTGGTTGAAGAGGATCACGATTCAGCACAGTGTTGCATTTCAGTGCAGGTGGCATTTTAATGGCTGAACAGCTCAATTAGCACTTAAAAGCAGTTGTAAGCAAGTGTTCTCACAAGCAGCCTTACAAGCATTTGTAGGTTCTGCTCTGCAGAGGAACCTGCTGGTGAAAGCAGCAAAGCTTTGTCAGGCAGTTTAAGTGGTGCTGGGTAAATAAGAGATGGAAGATCCCAGTTCTGAGAGCAGGAATGAAGGGAGGAGATGCAGAATCTGTTGTCCCAGATGGCTGAGCTCCCTTTTTTCAGAGGACACCAGTGAAGAAATGTTGCAGTCTGAGGAGTAAATCAGCTCCCTTTAAACTGCCAAGAGATTCACACAGACTGTTTGGGAATACTAAGTCTCACACTGAGGGGATTATCTATATTTTGGTAGGCATACAGTGACTGCCTTTACTGCACTTTGATTTCTTCTTTGGGCACATCAGCCCAGCTCCCTCATGGACACATTACTTTACCTGAGATATAGTTCAGAGAATAAAGTTCCCATCAACTTTGGCCTGTCGTAGAAAGATCAGAGGTTTAATCATTTAAACTCTCTGATCACTGGCTCCAGATGTTTTAAAAAGATAAAAGAAAAGAAAAATCATAGTCAAGAACAGTTTTGTTAATCTTACCTGATTGTTATCTGGGTAAAAATATAAAAGGCAATTTTAAAAATCAGTTTCTGTCCCCTGTAATTAGTGCCTAGGGAACAGATCTTCAGTAAATATTCATAGCAATGAAACATTTATAGACATGCTGCCTAGGTTTACCAACAGATTTTCTAGCCATGTTTCAGAACCAGCATCCAGGTCTCATTAGGCTACTCTAAAAACTCATGACCTGCACATCTTTAAAAGTATCACATAAAAAATTCTTTCAAATCACATAGCAGATGTGGTAGAGAAGTGTACATTGTCTGAATTTCCAGCAATAAGTAAGATTTCACAACCACACCACAATTTATAGCTGCGAAATTTCTGTTGACTTCAAACAAAAGAGAATTTGGATCTCTGATCATTAGTACAGCAAATGCAAAATTCCTGCAAATGAGCACCTGTCTAGGCAGAAGACTGCTAAAGATATCTGGTTTAGTGTTTGGTTCAAAAGAAAGCCACAGGTGAAAATCCTTCTGACTTGTAAAATACATTTAACTGAACCAATCTGTCGTCTGTGCATCCTGCTTTATCTAACCAGTCTCTCTATTAGCGCTCATCACCATGGTATCTGAACCTCTGCTGCTGGAGGTGTTATTCCAATTATTTTAGTGTAGCTGCTGACATGTAACCAAGAGCAAAATGTGAGGTTCTGTTAGAAAAATAATGCTCCAATTTGCTGCTCCTTCTTTGTCTCACAGCACAGAAAGTCCCACTGTGAAGGATTGTTTCCAGAGCTTGCTCCCTGTGGTAGTCTCTCCTCTTCCCTTCTATTGTTGCCTCTGCAGTGTTGACGCAGGAGTCTGGCAGTCCCCAGCCTGAGTCACATCCCGGAGCTGGAGCTATTTATGATTCTCAAAACTGATCAAATACTGATCAAACACCTCCCAGGTACAGTAGCCACTGCTTAGCTGAATTTCTTGCCTCTCCTGTGCTGACCCAATCTATGTAGGAGACAGAGAATGCCTTTTTCTTATGCATCTTGACTCCTTTTGAAATCAAAAGCTCCTGAGAAGGAGAGCTGTAAACATACAGCAGCTCTGAAGGAGCTGCTGGTTGGTGATCACGTACAAACTGCCTCTCTCTCAGCAGTTCTCTGGGATTGGGAATACATTTCACGACTGACAAAATATTTCATCCAGACACAGCATAAGAAAGAATTATAAACAACTTCAGAGACTGTTCCCCAGCTAAATCTTCGTGCATTTTCTAGCTTAAAAGTCAGATATCTTGCTTAAAATTGGGATAATCAGCACTTCAGGCTTTTCACTGTGGACCCTCCTATCCCACCAGCAGCTGCAGTTGCTTGTCAAGCTTGAAAGCAACAGTTGGAAACCACTTCCTTCCACTCCAACTCTTGTTTCCCAGAAAATGAACCAATAAGGAGATGATAGGTCTGAAGAGCCATGTCTCACCCAGCTGCAAACAGATCTCCTCCTTGACTTACCTCCCATCTGATGGTGAACTCACACTGCTTGCCTCCCCCTCAACCAGCATCCAGTGCTCCAAGGGAGGAGGGGATCTGATCTGGGGAACATAATTTTTGGCATCTTAAAGCAACCTGACTATGAAGACAAGACTTAGAGGTGCTAGAGGTCTGTGTCAAGCAACTACCACTTGGTCTTGTGGTAATCTTGGTTATACAAAAAAGAAAAAAAGAGTTGCTAGATCGCTTGAAAAAACATGTTACAGCAGAGCTCCTTAAAGCATGGGCTTCAGCTCCAGTCCCTGTGACCTGTGATGGATCTCAGCTTTCCTGGGGATGGCTGAACACCTGCCTGCCTGTGGGAATTGATTGAAGGATTCCTTGTCTTGCTTCCCTTGCCTGCTTGGCTTTTGTTTTGCCTATTAAAGTGGTTTTTGTCTCTGACACATGAGTTTTTTCCCTTTAACACTTCTGATTCTCTCCCCATCCCACTGGAGGTGGAATGAGCAGCTAAGAGTGGGGCTGAGTTTCCAGCTGGGGTAAAACCATGACACAGGAGTTGGGAAGGTTGGGGTTTAGGTTGTTTCGGTTTTTTTAAGGTTTTTCCTTCTCTTGACAGGATAAAACGCCTTTGCATGACAAAGCAGCGCTTTGTACAGGCATGTGCACACACAGACACACATTGGCACTACACCTCTAGGGCTGAGATCCACCTGTGAGAAATCACTTGCAGAGTTTTCCAGTCAGACTCTCAGCAGAACAGCAGATCAAATCTGTTCATCCCTAAGAGGTGGGACTCAACCTGATCACTGGGAGTTGTCTGGACAGTCTCAGGGAAGAGTACAATCCCCATTCCTGCTGTAACAGAGCTGATCTGAAATCTGTCCCTGACCATCCCACACCCCAGTGCCCTCTTTGGGGCTGTGCCTGCCTCTAGTCCCATGTCATAAACCCCCATCTAACACAGATGATAAAGAGGATCTTGGGAAAAGGAGTTAATTCTGCCAGCAGCACGAGCCACACTTGCAAAGCCTCGAGCATCGACCATGGCCATGGGAACGCCTGCTCTGACCCCATCACTCATGAGGGGGGACAGCAAACACCTCTGATGTTCCACAGCTGTCACATCCACTGACTGCAGTTCCTCACTGAAACACGGCTGCTTGTGCTGAGCTCTGAAGTACCTACAGCAGAACCAATTCTGCTTAATGTGCCCTCTGAAAAAGGAACTGCTTTGAAGCTTTGTAGATCATCACAAGCAGCAGAAGGGATTAGCTGGTGGTTTTGTGAATGAGGTGGATTAGGAGATGTGCTGGATACAGCTTTACTGGCTTACAACTAGCTGGCGCTTTGGAATCACCAATTTTTGCTTTCTCTTTCTGAAAACAAACCAACAACAAACCTGGAACATGTAAAGGCTAAGTCCTGACTGTGTCTCAGGCAGCAGCAGACATTCCTTTCCCCCAGTTCTCTCCTGGTACAGGATCTGGCCTGGTCCGTGTGACACTGTGCTGGTACTTGCTTTGCTGATGATAACACCCTTAAAACTCAGAGCAAGTTAAAGGAGACATCAACCCCTATTTTACAGCAAGATCCAACCCAGAGCCTCACAGCATACAAAGCTCTTGAGATATTTTGAGATGAACTAAGACATTCTGACTCACTAAAAACATCTCCCCTCCAATGGCTCTCGGAAAAGTAAAAAAGGGGAACAAACTGCCCATGTTTTTATATCACTGGAGGAATTTCATCAGGTTATATTTCTGTCTCAAACCTGGACAATAAGCATAGGTATTGGGTATTGACTGCCAGAGCCATGTTAATATGGATGAAAAGCCATTTATTTCTCACACCTGATGAACAAATAGCATCCCCCCAGGACTGTGGGGTTTTGCTGCCCAGGGAGCAATGGTTTTACACACACATCAGCCAAGCTTCAACTTGTTGAAGGAGAGTGCCTGTTCTATTAAAGAATTTGCTACCTGAACAACTTTTAACGTACAGAGGTCAAATATCTCTCATAGGCATGTAGCTTCTTCAATAAATAATGAGCAGGGGAAAGTGACAACGTCTTTTAAAAAGAATTTATGAAACCAAAGTGAAGGATCAAGGATTTTGCTGATCTGAATCTTTTTCATCAGCTGCCTTTTTGGTTTAAAATAAGTACGACTGACCTTGAAACCCTTTTTGAGAAAGTTTTTCCTTTGAGAAGTCACCTTCAAGTTGGCAAGAGCTGAAGCTCTAATATTCTGTAGTAACACCACCACCACCTCCACTCCCCCAACTGCAATTAAATTCAGATTAAAACTTTACACAGCTGAAAGGGAAATCACATATTTTGGTTGTTCCTACAGTTCCTTTGGCAGCTCTGAACATTGTGGGATGATTTAGTTTTTAAACTACCAGGATTTAACTTTTTCCCCAAATAGACAAAAGTATGGATCTGGTGGCATTACAGAGCTGCAAAGATTTCAGTGTCATCACCACGGGTATGTGAATACAAGTGAAGCAAGACCCCAAACCCTGAATTCTGCTTTATTTTATGCACTGTGGAAAGCAGATTTACTCTTCCAGAATATGAAACCTGCCACCACACCTTTGCTGGGAGCCAAGGAGATAAGAAACTTTCATTTTGGGTAAGTTGTGGGTGTTTTTTCTGACAGCCTCTGTGTCTTGTACACTTGTACCATACTTAGTGCAGATAAAAGTACAAATATTTTGCACAATTACATGGATGTTAACATTCGTAGTGCCTGTGGCATCAGTTCTAACTTAGCAAAGTGAATCAGTTCCTTTCTCTAACAATTCATCACTGCTGTGCCAAACAGAGAGGCTGCATCGTGCCTGGCTGTTACCACACTCCAACATTAGCAATTCTAATTGCAAAACTCTTTTAAGTGTTACTCTACTGGAAAAAAAAAAAAAAAAAACAAACCCAAAAAACAAACCAAATCATCTTTTTAAAAACATAGAAGTTTCTCCCCAGATCTCAGCCTTGACAGAACACAGGCAGAAATTGCAACAGCAGAATCAAGTTACAATCATGGGTGAAAGTGCAAGAGTTGCCGTATTTTTCTTTCCACCCCATTGTCCTGCCTCGTTGGTCTGTTTTACATGGTCACAGATGGTGTATGCTGTTAATTTGGACCCCATTAGCACCAGGACGTGCCACCAGAAAAGAAAGTGGCTACAGAGTTTTCACCTCAAATATTGAGGCAGCAGAGCAAATTCTTAGAAAGTAGTGGGAGAAATACCTAGAAAGCAATGGAGGAAATCCTCAAAAGTCACAGAAAAATTGCTAGGAAGCACTGGGAAATTCCCCCCAAAGCACCACTCAAACTTCTGGAGAGCAGCTGGGGGAAAGTCTTAGTGAGTGTGAGGGGAATTCCTAGAAATTGAAGGGCAAATGATGGAAAGCACCATGTAAATTCCTTGGAAGCGGTGGGAAAAATCTCAAGGAAGCATCGATAGAATTCCTAGGAAACCACAATTAATTTTAATTAAATTAATTTGTTAGCTTCATTTTCTGGAAAACAAGATGAAACACACCAATTGACAGGACCAGAGGAAACAGCCTCAAGAGGTTTAGGTCAGATATTAGGAAATTTTTTTTTAGAGAAAGGGTTGTAAAATGTTTGAACAGACTATCCAGGGGAATGGTGGAGTCACCATCCCTGGAAGTGTTCAAAAAACCTGTGGATGTGGCACTCGAGGACATGGTTTAATGGTGAACATGGTGCTGGGTTGATGGCTGGACTTGATGACTTTAAAGGTCTTTTCCAACCTTAAAACTCTTATGATTCTAAGAATTGAATTCCTAGAAAGTAATATGACAATTCCTAAAAAGGAACAAGAAAAATCCTGCAATCCATGGGGAGAATTCACAAAAAGCAGTAGGAATTTTCCTGGAAAGCACACGTTGAAAGGCTGTGAGAAATTTTCCTAAGTCATTAAAAAAAAATCTGAAAAGCAGCTGGCTAAATTTTTTTTAAAGTAGCAGAAATTTGCCTAAAAGCACCAGAAACTTTCCTAGAGAGATTTTAACCCAAGGAATTTTGGGAAAGCAGTATGCAAATTCCTAGGAAGACTCCAGATTGAGAATTTTTTTGGAAAATCAAGGATATTGCCCTAAACCTTCTAATTCAAGAATACCTGAAAGCAATGGGAAAGCCATTTTTTAGAAAGCTTTTGGATACAGGGATTACTGTAAAGCTGTTGGAAATGCCTAGAAAAGATCTAGCTTGAGGCACTGCTGGAAATCCAGGGAGGATTTAGAGAGAAGGGATAGGCTGGGACAATTCTCAAAAGCCATGGGAAATCCCTGGTCCGTTTTTCTGGGAGATATTTGTCCTCAGGCACAGCAGAGCCCTGCTCTCCCAAACTCTCCAGGGGGAAGCAGCAGAAGCACAGTCACCCTGGAGGAGGATCTGCAGCAGTCCCTGGTGGGCTCCGGTAAATATTTACCAATTTTGAGCTGAAAACCACGGGGTAAGGCAGTGGAATCCTCACAAACATCCATTTGGGGAAGGAGAGCACAGAGCTGAGAGGCTTTTGTGGCTGCTTACATTACATTAATTCAAGAAGCCCTTTACTGTAGCTCGAGCAGAAGAGAAAAGACCCACTCATCAGAACTTATCCTTTGTGGAGAGCCCGTCTAATTCCTAATGAGGTTCCTCTGTGTCGTGCAGCTAAACAAATCCCAAAAAAGCCTTGGCAGAGGACAGCCTCCTGGTGAGCTCCTGCACCGGGGTGCTGATTAAGTGCATGACCTGATTATGCCAATAATTAAAAAGGCAGCCCTGGGCACGGCCAGGCATCCCAGGAGTCAGGCAGGTTACTGCTGTGGGTGCCTAAAATTTTAATCTCTTCCCTCTCTTATTTTGCTCCTCTGTGTTTGTATCTCTATTCTTTCCTTTTTCTTTTTTCTCTGCTTTGTTCTATTTTCCTTTCATTCCTTGTGGTCGTTGTTGTTGTTGGGGTTTTTTAATATAAGCAAGCAAAAAATTTAGGGTGAAGTGCAGGCAGGATGGGCTGGTAAAAGGTGGGTTTATGGCACACTGGTGTCTCTGAAGTCACAGGGGATCTGCCTTGAGCCTGGTGCAATTTAGCACAGTCTTCAAGTGTCCTCTGTGGATCATCTGGGAGCTGTAAGGAAACAGCTCTGTCCTGGGCACACCAGCTCTGCCTCCAAATTGCTTCCTGTCACTTCTGGCCACTGCAATCAACCCCTTCTCCTTGATGATTTCTCTGATTCCAGCAGAACGTCCAAGCTGCTGATGAAGAGAGTGTCAGAGATTGCACAAAAAGCCCAAAGATTTGGGGCTCTCAGGTCCTGAGCAAGTCTGATGGCTGTGCCAGGGGTGAGCATGGAGAGAGGGAGGGATGATCCCACCCAGCAGCACCTTCCCTCTGCCACCACTCCACACCCTGTCTGCAGCTCAAGGGCTGCACATCACTTTGATTTTATGCTCCCCATGTCACACCCTGTGGGTGGGGGGTTGGTTTATGCAGGAGGGGAATTGTGTCTATATTCACACATAAATTGAAAATGTATTAAGCCTGTCAGTTATCCTGGTTTATGTACATATTTTATTTCTGCTTCATATTCAGCTCTTTCACAGCCACAATATTTTGTGTTCCTTGTATGAAAATTAATAAAAAAAAATTGGATCATCATGAAAGGCTTCATTTCCTTAAGCTAGCAGTGGTGAGAAAAAATTCCATCTGCTTTATGTCACCTCAGTTTCAATCAGTCAAAAGTAAATTTCCATCAACTCAATCCATATACTTTTCCTCTCTGTTTACTCTTCCTGTACTGCACAGAATCAAGCTAAAGTGCAGGAAGACTTTTATGGGCTTTTTAGATTAGTGCATATGGTGCTGCACAAAGACAAGAAATGCATCTCACTTGCACCCTCCTGTTGCTGCCCAGGGAAGCCACTGAGCACATTCCACAGGCCTTATTTCCCACCTGGATTTATGGCACTTCTCTGTACAGCCTTTGAAATTTACTTATATTCTTTCTCTCAGATTAAGAAACGATTCTGCCTGCTGTTGTTACTTGCAGGCTGTGGCTGGGTCACCTCTTAACATTCCCTTGGATAAAACCTCGAACTATCTCAGCTTCTTCAGCCCAGTTTTCAAGTTTTGTTGTTATTTTTTAAGCCACTATGATCTGATGGACAGTTTTGGCCAGGTGGAACTGACCCAAACGCTGTGTTCCCTCTCTGGCTTATTTGGGATGGTGGGAAGAGACCCCACCATGTCTCTCCCTTTACCTGATAATTGTCTTGCTCTGCTAATTGCTACTGGCTGCCTTTCCTCCACTACCCCAACACAGCTCACAACGGGAAAACAAAGCTCCACCTGGACTTTAAAAAATGGAAGAAACCTGGCTGCCCAGATTTTGGCCAGGAAAACTGACTTTGACCACCCTATAGACATCACCCCTGTGATGGGTCCTGGGGATCTTCTGCATTGCACCTCCAGCACTTCAGGCTGGAGGAGAGGAAGCACTGCCATGGTGCTAAGAGGGAAAATTCTCTGTCCTGACTTAGGGAAGTTTGGACAGACCTGCTGCAGATATTCTGGGGGACTGGTGCTGTGGAGAGCTGCCCCTCCAAGGCAGGGGATGGACATTGAATGTGAAAGAGCCCCCAGCACAGAGCCTGGAATTCCAGACTGCTGCTGCCCAGGGTCGGCTGCAAGGCCAGTCCTGGAGCCCAAGGCAGCCAAGCACACACCGAGCTTGTGCAAACACTGTGGAATTCATTTGCTTTCTTTTGCCCGAAGCTCACTGTTTTTTCCAAAAAGACTTTTCTGATTTCTCTCCATGCCTCTTCCCCATAGCCATTACATGAAAGTTATTTGCTCTCAGTAATTGAGAAGGGATGGGCAGGGCAAGCAAGCCACTCACATTTTGTTCAAAATCCTTTTTGTGCCCTTCTGGTTTAGTTAAATTTGGTCAGGCTTTTCTGCTGCCCTTTGGACCATAGCAAATAACTCATCACTTCAGATTTGGGACGGTGGGAAGAGAAGGAACAGGAGTGCCACCTGCAGCAGACAGACTAAAATGTAGGTCTCCTGCAGCCTCAGGGATCCGGGTCTGCAGGTTGAGCATCAAGCAGGGATTTTCATTCGGTCCATGTATAGCTCTGACTTCAGGGAAACCATCCTGTGCAAAGACAGCAAACTCAGTGCTTTTTAAATGTGGGAACCTCTGTGTTGCTATTTCCAAACCCGCTGGCTGAATGAAGGCAGATGATGCTTTGGCTCGGAAGGGACACTAAATACCACCCTACCAGCATTATTTTCTGCAGGCATCACTGGGATGCTTGCAAGAGGTACAAAGTGAGCTCCAGCCAGCCCAGTGCTTGTGGATTTAGGATGGTGCCTGCCCAGGCCAGCAGCACTTTGCCAGTGCCCTGGCAGCAGTGTGTGACCAGAGTCCCAGGGGCTTCAGTCCCTGCAGCTGGATCCTCCCTTCCTCCAGCAGCTGTGGGGAAATGATGGGCTCTCAGTGGCTCTGCAAAGAGCATCACTTCTGAATAATCACACAGTGCAGTGGAAATGAGTGTTACAATGAGCAAACCATCCCATAACGCTTCCCATGCCAGCCCCCCCTCCCTGGGCACCTCCACTGATCACACCTGCTTTTCACATTGTCCCCTGAGGTCTCAGGTGGCTTCTTTCCACTGCCCAACCACAGAAGAGCTGAGATTAAGACCAACATTACTCCTCCCATACTGGGCTGTAGGACTGTAACTTCTGCCCAGGGCTTTCAGAAGGACAAGCAGAGATTGCACTTGGAGCTGCTGCTGCCTTAAATCTTGTTTAATATCAATTTGCTAATGTCAGTCTTCTAATTTAGTGAAAACAGACTTACACAGTAACACCTTAGTTATGTTTTCAATCAATCAGCAGGCAATTAATGGACAGTCCCTGTTATACTCTGCACTCGTGGGTACCACAGAACAAGCACAACACAGCCACAGTGAGAAAAGATACCAGCCTGAGCAGATTTTATATACACACAATTATAACCTTTTTTTACCCTTTTTTTTCTGATGTATAACAGTGCAGAATGTCTGAGTTGCCCAATGTCCCAGACAGCCCATCTCTGACCCCAGGCTTTGCAGCGAGACGTGGTCACAGACAGAATCCTCATGTGCTACTGCACGAGATTTCCACGAGCAGCCACAATCCAACAGTCCTTGGGGTTCCCCCAGCTCCAGCCTCTGCTCACAGACCTCCTGCACTGCTCCTCTTTCACTGGCACTGAGGCTACAGCCAGCTGAGCTGCTGAGGCACAACTCCCTTTTGCCCACAGGCCAGCACAAATTCTGCTGCAGCGTTTGGGAAAGAGCGGGCAGCTCTCACAGAGCATCTCCATTGAGCAAAAACCCTGGGAATGTGGCACAGAGCAGCACACGGGGAAGTCTTGTGGGAAGAAAATACTCTGATCTGATCACACAGGCAGGATTAAAAGCATGTGCACAGAAGGAGTATGTCAATTAACTCCCAAAAAAGAAACCCCCAAAACAACTGTAAGTTTCCATAAAACATCTTCTATCGGAAAAATCCCATTTCGGTTCAGTTCAGACATTCTGTGGACGCCTGCTTGCTAATGATTTCTCATTAAAGAAAAAAACAGGTCATCCCATAAGCATCTTGGTAACATCTGTCTTCTGGTCTGAAAATGTCAAGATGAAGCACTTCAGCAGCTTCAGCAGCAGCGTGGTGTGGTTTTTGCACATAAATACATTCCTGTATTTACTTTGCATTATGGAAAATATCAACTGTTTCAACTGGCCAACCAAACAAAAACCTAATCCAAAAATACAGCTTTGTGGGGCATCAACCTCGCTCTTTAAAGCTCATTTTGAAATAGTCATTCCAAAATCTAGTAATTTTCCAAGTTCGACAATCTCATCTTATGCTCCTAACATGGGGAGCAAAACAGGAATTCATGAGGGAGGACACAAATCTTGTCTAACCACCAGCCTGGTTCAGGTTCACAGAAGAAAAGCCAAACAGACAGAAGTTTTTACAAACTCACTGAGGTCAATAGTGCAGTGCTTGCTACCCTTGTCTGGGAGAGCAGGTCAGAAACAGGGAATCCAAGGGGATATCAAGACATTTTTTCTTTTATTGCAGGATCGTATATACCAGCATTTGATGGCAGATGGCATAACCTGCTGTCCAAAGCCTCCTTCAGCTTGTTGCAATGAACTTGTGGTTGGAAACTTTTCCATGCTAGCCAGTCAAAAATTACTGCACAGGAAAGTTTTTCTTTCCTTTCCTGAAAGCATCAGAAGATCACGTCCACATTATGGCCCTTTTTTACATCCTGAAGGACTCAGAGTGTACAGCTGGGTCCCTAAGATGATGCTTTAAGTCTTTAACATGCCTTTCAAGCATCTGTATGGCTTTAAATGTGCCTTCCCCAGAAGCAATTTAAAGAGAAAATTGCCTTGCCTACTTCACACAGATGCAGAAAAGAAGACAGAAAAAAAACACCCCAACCTGAACTACTGCAAAAGAGAAAATACAAGTATGTCAATGAAATGAAAAACCAACACCAAAGTCATTGCAGATTAGTGGAGCACATCTACCAAGCTGATTTTTCTCTGAAAACTTGTAAGCAAACTGATGAATCCCAGCGAGGCTGGAGCAGCCCCGTGGATCCTCCCAGGGGGAGGTGCTCAGCAAGGGAAGGGTGAGGGCTGGTGGCTTCTGCAGAGGGAGAATTCATGGGTCTTTTGGAATTTCTTGAGTTGCAGTGTACAGATGCTGTGATGGGAGCCTGAAAGAGACCCAAACCCCTCAGCCACGCCACCAGAGGTCTGGGATGAGAGGGAAATGCTGTGCTCTGGAGTTCATGAAGAGAACCAAGAGTGGGAAGGTCTCAGCTGATGAGCGAGCAGATACAGACCCCAACCTGTAAAGGCAGAACTGCACTGGCTCCTCCAAGCCCACTTTGATCCCCCTGACTTCCCACTGAACAGCCCTTTACTCCAGCATCAATGGCTCAGCTAATCCTGAAAAACAGCCAGGATCTGGCCCTAGACAGGGAAAACAAGTCAAAAAGGAGCAGAAGTGTCAGCGTGCCCTCCCAGCAGAAAGTAAATCTCTGTCCCTCACCTCTTATCAAGCTTAATTATCTTGAAGGGGTGATGAAGAAGAAACACTGGGATGGGCCTGGCAGCCTCCTGTTGGTGCCTATTCCCTCTCCTGCCCTCACTGAGTGGGAATTAATTGCTGGCAGACCAGCATGGTTTAGGTCCAGACTGGAGGAGCCCGTGCCCTGCACTCCAGTGGTCTGAAGCCACCTGCAGCCCTGAGTGCTGAGCCCTGGCTGCTTCCTGAACTCATTAAAGAGGTTTCCTGGGCCTGAACATGCTCCTGAATTATTCAAGAGGATGGGTGGGCTCCAGAGCAAACAAACAGAGGCATCAATATGTGACCTTGGGCAGAGGCACTCTGTCATCCACAGAGAGATCACTGCAGGCTCCATGTCCCTTATACAGGGATATTAAAAAGATTAAAATAGAATAAATAATGCCTTTCCCACCAGTCTCCTTCACTTCATATGTTGACAATTTTCCTCCCAGCAAGGTACACTGCAGAAAGCTGGAGCTTTTCATTTGCTGACTGCAGAAACAGCAAACAAAATCTTAGTCAGGAGCAAAAACCAGGGAGTTTTACATCTGTGAGCCACTGGGTTTTTAAATCTAAAATACAGTCTTTAATTAGTACTAATCTAGTTAGTTCCCTAGAACTAAGATGTAAGTTTGCTATAAATCTTTCAAATGCTCCTGAAAAAAAAATTAATGCTCCTGCTTTCCCCATGTAAGCCATCATTCTCAACTGAGTCATTACAAGGTGGATGCAATCTGAGGAGTCAATGCTGCTGGTTTGAGGGTTGGCCAAGCACACATTTATCTTTTGTTGCAGAAGACAGTGGAGAAGTGGGTGGAACAGATGCACTTGTACAGACTTTGCTGCCAGAAAATGGCAAACTAGCCTCTCTGACTTTGGGATTATTCTGTGCTGCTTTCAGAGTCCTTGTTTTGGCCAAAGTTATAAGATAATTGAGCGGCACAGTCAGAAATATCAGCAAAACGACTCCCTGTTGGACCCTCTCTTTTTCCTTGTTATTCATGTATCTTTCTTGGACTCCTTTACCTTCTGCAGTGCTAAAATGCCACCCTCTGCACAAATTCAATAGTTACACCCTGGAGCTGATGATCGAATTATCTCACAATTGCTACCTAAAGAGATTTAAATCAAACAGAATATACTGGCTGTTTTTATTCTGAGCTCAAGGGAGCTGGTTCCTGAATTTCCAATCGCGTTAAAGTGGGGAATCAAATTAATCAGGAATTGGATGAAGTGGAAGGTTCTTGATCAAAAAATTTATTGTAAAGTTCTCACATGAATTAAACCTGTAGACTGAGGAAGCAGCTGCTCTTGGCTTACCCGAACTGAAGGAGTTTGTGTCTGCTGGAAACGCAGCAGAAGAGTGTCACCTAATGGCCAAACATTTTCAGGGAACTGCTGTCCTTCCTTTCCTCCCTTGCCATCATTCCCATGTTACACCCTGCCCTGTTCTGCACGACACAAACCAAAAGATGCTGTCTTTCCTATCACAGATTTTTTTTTTACTTCCCTGTCACATACTGTGCCTGTACATCTGAAATCAAAACCTTTAACTTATTTTCTCCTCCTCTAATATATTAGTGGCTGCTGTTGCACTTAAGTCTGAATTGTGTGAGCCAGCACAGCCTCCTTGTCCTCATACCAAGGGTGTGACAACTGTCAGATACCCCAAAGAAAGGCACAAAACTTCCTCAGGAGATTTCCTCCTAAGCTCCCAGGGCTAAAAGTGATTTATGCCTAGAAAGGCATAAAGGTTTCATCCCTTCGGCATGGAAGGAAAGCAAAAGCAGAGCCAAACCTCCCTTTGCTGTCCCAGGAATACGCCCAGAATTGCCAACTTTGCAATTCCAAAGTGAGATTTGTCGGGTTCTGTTGCCTAATGATCCTTAACCTGGATGGAAAGGGCAGTGGAGGCTACGCTGCAGCAGAACTCTCCTGTGTTCCCATTTCCCTGGTGCAGTTTTTGCTGCAGGTAGTTTTTGCAGCAATCTAAATATTAAATACTTCAGCAGCCTGTTCCCAGGAGAAGGTCAGTTCCAGAGGCGAATGGAAACACTGAATTAATCTGATCAATGTTTTATAACGAATGAAAAATTTGCAAATGTCTGTCCCATCCATAGTTTCTGTAACAATGCCTGCATTCTGTGTCCAGAAACTGCATTTCATTTTTGCAGGGAATGGCTTTAGATGGAAAGCAGTACTTTTTGTCCTTGCTTGGAGGTCACTAAACCCGTGAAATTCACCCAGCTATACCAGCAGAACGCAAGAATCTCCCAAATCCCCTGTGGTCTTAGGACTAAATTATGCTTTTTTTTATTCAACAGGATCCTGCTCCTGTGACCAGCTTCTCATTAACCCAGCCTCTGGCACTCTTGTTTTGGACAAACAAATGCACACAGGTTAGTAAAATCGCGGGGCAGAGATTTTCTTTTCATTTATATTCATTTGCAGACCTGGAGAGCAACGGCACGATCAGGGCTCGTTAGCAACACAGCCAGCAACATCAACAAGAGCGGGGAGGAAGAAAGAAAGAAGGTCAGGAAGCCCAAGAGACCAAGAAAAGGACTATGAGACACCTCTCTGGGTGCCCAGTCTGGCTGGTCCCAGGACAGCTCTTCCCATCACACACTCCCAGTAACCCACTTCCTTCCCACTCCCATCCTCGCCAAGAGCTACATCTCATGAATTTCCTATTTTAATCACTTAGTCCTATTTTCCAGCACATTCATCATCTCATTAAGAGCAAATGCCTTTATTAAGTTAAATACAAAATCCAGCACTAAGCTGTTCCAATGGGTTTTTAGGGGCACGGACAGGTTTCCTTCTTCCCTCCTCCAATCTTGTAGCATCCATATTCAAATCATTCTTGTATATATTCACGTAATTGGCTGGTCTCAATCTTTAATTAACTGTATTTGTATGGAATCTCACTTTTCCTATGAGGAAGTAATATTTAATATAGTTCAATATTCACCTGCCTTTTCATGGAGACAGACGGAGCAGCGTCTGATTAATTTTATCCATTAGTTCTCTGTTAATTTGAATTATGAGGCGGGGAGAGAGGAAATACATTTAAATGCCCAATCCCTTCTCACAGCTCATCTATTTTGGGGTTCCAGAAAGTGGGCCAAGAACATAGAAATTTTCTGATTTGTGATCTCTGACCTGGACCCTGCTGGCCTGGCCTGATCCTTGTCAGGAAAACTTCCCTTGCAGGGAGAGACCAAAGAGCTTCCGTTTATTTGATTTCACCAAGGGAAGGTTAAGAGGTCTCTGAAGTATCCACATGATTTTCTATTAAGGAAGAGCTCTTTAATCCATCAGACAGGGGCAGGACAAAACCCAATGGCTGGAAGCTGAAACTGGATCAATCCAAGCTAAGTATGGGGAGTCATTTTCTAATTATTAATTTTCTACAAACCAAAGGGAGTAATTAACTACGGGAACATCTTCCATTAGTGCCTGATAGATTTTCTATCACGGGAAGTACTTGAACTACAGAGTGTGGACACATCCAGCTCAATCACACAGGGCCAAGCAGAAGGAAAAAGGTGAGTTTTACTTCCAATTGAGAAAGACACTGGTGAAAGAAACCCAGGAAGCTGGCCCCACTCTGGTACCAATGGGTTTTTTTTAAAAGCATACTAAAAAATTGAACTGGATGAAAAAGAGAAGTAAAAAACAATTTAGGATTTAGAAAAGTAGGAGTCTGTGGGGCTGAGAGGTCAGATTTGTTTAACAAAAAAAGGTAAAAGCCAGTCAGTATTGGGAATGAGTGTTTTCCAAGGGAAGAAATATTGGTGCTGGGTGGAAAAAAGCACTGTAAAAAACTGCATATGCTTGATAAGGTGGAAAATAAAAAAGAAATTAAAAATATAATGGTTTTTAGTCTTCCTAAAAAGTGTTGAGTGGGTTTATCTGCAAAACCTCTGTGTTCACATTAGCCCCCATAGGGAAGCCACAGAGTAACAGTTCTAGGAGCCAAACCTCCCCAAAACCCTGCTGGGATGTCTCTCCCACAGCTTTTCTCTCCAGCAGTGGGATGGGGCAGTTTTTGGCGCAGCTGTGTCACTGAAGTCCTGGAATTAAGGTGTTGCCATGCCCTCAAACCTTGTGGAACAGGGTGTGCTGGCAGAGCAAGGCAGGAGTTACACAGCACAGCCCAGCTGCCTTTTGTTATTATTCTTATTGGGAATCCAGAGGGAGTGAGAGGAATGGCTGCAATTTAGGGAACACCCACGATTTTCTAACTGATGGAAAGTGATGCTAGAGGTATTGTCACTGTTGCTTGGGCAGTCCAGCAAAGGAAAGTGATGAGGAATCCCAAGAAGGAATTGTTACTCACATCTGCTGTGCATTTCAGGAGTGGCCAGGATGAGAGACACCCTGAAGGGAAGCAGCTGAGATGGGGAAAGCAGCCTGCTCAGAGGGGCTGCTGTGCTGCTTTGAGCACTGGAGTTGGTGCAGCCCAGCTGTTGTAAGTAGATTTAAAACTAAACAGAAGTGCTCTGCAGTCCCTTGCAACATCCCTTTTACAAGCCTGGCAACATCAAAAAAAAGGTTTCTCCACCTGTGGGGCTGATACGCTTTCTGTGGCATTTTAAAATATTAAAGTCCCATCATGACAAGTGGGTCATGCCCAGGGAGATGTGGAGCAGCCCCTCTTTAGAGGGACCAGTCTCTGGGACAGACAAGGGCTGTGCCGGGAGGCAGCTGTGGAACGTGTCACTCATCTGCAGCCGTGCCTGTGCCAGCAATTCCAGCTCATCCCAGTGTCCAGCCAGGCAGGAGCCCAGCTCTGGCCTTGCTGTTTGCTGCAGCCACTTGTTCCTCACTGCACAGCAAGGATGACTTGCTGATTTGCTCCCATATTCTCAGAGACAAGTTTGTGGGATGTGGTGAGCTTTGGGAAGCAAAAAGGATTTCCATTTGTATTCAAATAACACCTAGGATGCCTGATAAAAAAAAAAGTCCCATCCTCCCTTCCTTAGAGGGAGGAGAATCCCTGGATTGAAATGTTTGGGCAAAAATAGATGAAGACATGCAGAAGTCTGAGCCTACTACATTGTGTGTGTGTGACAGTCTGGGAACTCTCCTGTAAAGCTCCCTAAATACCCCGTGTACTTCGCCTCAGTGGCTGAATGGCAGCCTAGAGCTGTGTGAGAGCACAGGAGAGCTCCCTGCTTTCTGTTTTTCCCGTGGGATGACACCATGAATGGTGGGGGTTGCATCACTTGGAAAGTCAGAGGAGGCAAAAAAATTCCTGATAACATTTTGCAGGTAGTAAAATG
Organism: Falcunculus frontatus; assembly: GCA_013398115.1. NCBI lineage: Eukaryota > Metazoa > Chordata > Aves > Passeriformes > Falcunculus > Falcunculus frontatus. The sequence continues at coordinate 1,299,391 of VZRV01005702.1, read as the reverse complement.
GAAAGAAAAGAGAAGGCACGAAAGAGTTAACTTTGGATTCAGTCAAAGTGTGACTAGCTAACTGATCAGTAGGATGTTGGTATTATTAATAGAAAAAATTAAGGTACCATCACTAAATGAATCGACAGGGAAGGGTCAACCATGCTAACAGACAGGAGTCAGGAGACAGCTAAATAATGCTTTGTAATATCAGATACACACTGGTGACCCAGTGCTGCAACATGAAATGAAAATGAATCAATAGAAAGTAATGAGAGAGGATAATACGTGGATTAGTGAGGACAGAGATAGATTTCTGATCCAGGATTTTCCCCAAAAGACAGCTATGTGCTCTAAGAACTATAAATCTTTAATCAGTTCATCAAGTAGCTCAGTTGTTCCTCTGTGCATACACTCAGGGCTAGATAAAAGTGCCTTCTGCATCTGAAATTTGGGCATGGCAGTTTCTGGGGCTGAGCAGAGGTGCTTGGCTACTGGAGTGCATCCAGGTCCTGGAGTGAAGGGCCTGGAAAGAGGAGCATTGCACAGGGATTAGTACCTGCCTTGGAAATGATCCAGCCAACCATCCAGAGAAATGATCCACCTGCAAGACTCTTAATAGGCAAAAGGGGCAGGGGATCCATGTGGGTACAAGCTGCTTGCTGAGACAATCACAGAAAAGGACTTTGTTCCTGGTCCAAAACCTTTCCTATCTGGTTGAAAGGAAAATGCAAAGCAATGGGGCGTAGAGTCCAGAGCCCAGGCCTCTCTTTCACTGGATCCCACTCCATTCTGACAGTAATTTCTCTCTCTCTCTCTGCCACCAGTAGAACCCAAATCTCTAATTTTTTTTTTTTGAGTATTCTAGCTCCAGACGATGGAGGAAAGTGTTCCTACTCCAGAGCAGCCACTGGCTCAGCCACTCTATTGAGAAAAGCGGGTTTAGACTTTTTCAGGAGAAGGGTAGAAGTGAATTCCTGGTTTCCAATGCATGAGCACACATTGTAACTCATTATAAAGAAAAGATTTTACCTTCAGAGCCTCTCCTTGCTCTGGCAATGTCTTAAAAGAAAGCAGCAACAATTACATTTTGTGGGAAGCTCTGTACTGAGGCACAGCATCACCCTGGGAACACATCACAGGCTGAGCCCCTTGGAGGTGAGGGCCAGCTGTGTCCTCATTTCTGGGTCTCTGAGGGGTTCAGAGGTGGTACAGCAGGAGGATGGAAGCCGAGTCTATTAAGAGTATGGATTTTATCAACCCACAACTACAAGTGCCAAGAAGTAAAACCTTCTGGGGGTTGGGTGGATTTAACGTGGTAGATTTTGGTATGAGGAGAAAGCACAGTAAACTTTGGATCTCAATTTTTCCCTTGCCTTGACCCCACTTGTGCCTCAAATGAGGGTTTTCTAGAAAAACTTTCTGAAGTCAGGAGATTTATATCTTATTTCCAAATGGAACAGAGTTTGCTGAAAAAGGCATGGATTTTACCAGGTCAATAAAATTTATGATGAAATAGGAGACGTTTAAATCTAGTTCTACATAAATAGCCCCAGCAGGAAAGTAGTGGAGCCTGATAAAAAAAAAAAAATTAATCCATTTTTAATGCATCAGCATCAAAAAATGTAACATCGGCCAAGGAGATCTCAAATCCTTCCTGCAGAGGGTAGGAAAGGGAACACACTGCACATGCCAGCGAGTGTGTGGGCAGACTCACTGGCTACGCTTTTTCTAAAAGGATTCATACCACCTTTCCTGAAGTGACATTCAGATCATATTCAGTGCCAATATTATACACAGTTAACAGGCCACAGTTTGGAAAGTAACTGTCTGAATTATGAAGTAGAAGAGTAAATCTGGCAAGAGTGAGTGCAGCAGCCACTGTGGGTGAGGTGACCAGAGGCAGGGGGTGAGGGCACCAACCTGCTCTGCTGTGACCATATCCCAGTGTGCTGGACCCAAAATCCAGGCTGCTAGAGAAGAGAGATGCAGTAGCAATGTGAGAATATGTACATTTATAGAAATAGAGGAATTCAGTTCCTCCAAGAGGCATTTGGTCAAAGCCCCACCAGGCTTTCACAGAGAGCACCTTGCGCTCACTCTGCTCTGCAGCAGCAGATGGTCCATCATTGCCAAGCAGCTTTATGGCCATCCAAACCCTCTCAGATCTCTGTTCCTTGAACATCTTTCAAGAAGAAAAACAGGGAAAAAACTATCTTGAAAGCTGGGCTTTACTGCCTTGAGCCAAGATTCACATGATACCTTTTAACAGCCTTTCCTTCCCCCGTTTTCAATTAACTGCTCTGCACTGAAGATTGCAGACTGTCAACTCATGCAAAGAGTAAATCCTTTCCTAGAGCTTTTTAAACTATTTTCTCAGGCTCCTGACTGCAGAGGGCTTTGAACAAACTGTTTCCAAGGAGGAGAAGGAAAATGAAGTGAATGGTTTGTTGCAGTCAGCAGCATTTCTCCCGAGGTGTTTGCGCTGCTGCTCTGCTCCGAGGAGGAGGAGCTGTCACATCTCAGTGGACTTTTTCCAGGCAGAGTCATCACTTTTGACTTCATATTTCCTTGGACTTAGATGGAAATGTCTCAAGACTAAAAGTAGGAGGCAGAAAGGCACCCACCTACCTACCTATCATACACAATCTGCGAGAGGTGGGACAAGAGGGGACTACGGAATGTTTCCAATTTGCTTCAGAGCAAAAAGAAAGAGCAAAAGGAAACTGAAATGCTTTAGTAAAACCTGACATGCCTCATTTTTCAGGTCATGACCAAAATGGAGGTGACATTTGAAAAGGATGCCTGCTTTTCCAGGAATCCGTTTGAAAACTAGATGTTGCTGTATATTAGTAATTGATGCTGCCAAGAGGTGGTGAGAAATACAGGATTTAAAGAGAACCCTCCACTCTGGAGACATGAAAAGAGCAAATTAGAAACCAGTTAAAAATCATAAAACTGGATAAACAGTTAAAAGTGACCACAAGTCAACTGGACTATGTTAGCAATTTGCAAGAGGGACCTGAAAGATAATAGCTGGATATGGGGAACAGGCTTTTTGGTTTGAGTTTGGTTAGTTGGGTTTTTTTAATTCAAAAATTATATCAGCTTCTTTTTAGATATATATATATAGTACACAACCTTCCAGACATGACATTCCAGATTAATTTTTAATTCTCTCATAAAGGGGCAAATAGGAATAAATAAATAATGGCTGAGAAAGCAGAACAAAGCAGTCCCAGAACCACTGTTCTCTCTGCAAAAAAAACCCCAAAACAAAACAACAGCAGCAAAAACAACCCTATATAGAATAAACTTTCAAATCCAAACCTAAAAAGCCAAGTTCACCACGGATGCAGCCACAAGACTATTCCCTGCATCCAGGCTTGCAGAGAGGCAGCCCTGAAGACTGCTCAAAGAAAAATTGCAGTGTTAAAATCTGGTCATTTTTCCATTTCCATCATTGATTGCTTCCAGATAAGGAAATGTACTACAAAGTCACTTGGGAAGCAGCCTTTAATGTGCCTTCAAGAGTGCCTGGTTTTTAACTGGTCATTTCCTCACTAAAAGATGCTGCTTCAGACCAATGGGCTGGGGCAAAGCAACCTCAGCACCCATTGCATAGCAACATTTATTATTCATTCTCCTGTTCAAGGAGACTTCAGAAATTTCTCAGAAAAAGAGGAAAAAGACTAAGAAAGAGGAGCCCATTGTCCCATTAGCACAAGGAACAGGGAAAAATATAACTATGGGTATATATACGCTTAAATACTAATATATGTCCCCTCCTGAAAGAGGGACAAATTGCAGCAAACTACATCTCTCACTGTTTTACTGTAATTTGTCCCCTTCTCAGGACATTTTCCTTGCCAAGACGAGGGGCTGGAGCCCTCCCATCTCCCTCCCTCCTCCAGCATCTTGGCTCTAACCTGGCACAAACCCTTTGCTGCATTTTATATAACTTCATTGGTCTGACTTTCCAACTGCTTAACAGCCCTTATCAGCAAATAAAAGCCTCCAGCAGCAGATGAGCAAAGTGATTGAGAAAGCTATAAAAACTGAAAAGAGAGAGCTGTCTGTAGTTAAAACAAGCCTCAGCTCCTGCTCCCCAGCCAACTCCCCCAGTAAGTACGGAGGAATAGCAGGTTTATTACCCTCCCTTTGATTGTATGTCATCATTACAGCATTGTTTTCCCACATACCAATTCCTTCCTAGCTCCCACTTGCAATAAAAACCAGAGATTTGGGTTCTTTTAAAAGATTAATGGACACAGCTGCCCTCATACTCTAAACTTGTGAAGTGGCTGAATATCACTCTTGAAATTCCAAATTCTGGCAGTTTTCTGCCGGGGCTGGAAGTCAACGATGTCGTGAATTACAGTAGAGTTGTGTGGAGGGAAGGAGTTGGCACTGTGGAGAAATGAGACCTGTTGAGGGACAATTCCTCAAAAAGAAACTCCAGAATTAACAACCATTTTTGATGAAAACAACAAACAACAAAAGCAAAAATGGTTTATATAGAGGTTTACAAAAGGAAAAAAACCAGTTTTGCACAGAATGACTTGAGACTTGTCTGTGCTCTGCTTTGAGGGTGAGTAGGAAGTGATGCTCAAAACAAAGCATGAAATCATTGCTCTAAACACAACAGCTCATTCATGTGGGAGCAAAGCGACCTTGGGGTCTGATTTGGAGGTGCTGGAGTGGCTGGGACATACAGGGTGAGGGTGGAAGCCCAGTGCCCAGTGCCACAGGCAGATTACACAGATCAGCACAGGAGGTGCAGGGATGGAGCAGTTCCTAGGTAGAAGAGCCAAAGAGAGGGGGAAAAGGGGTCTTTTGGCTGGAAAAAACCTGAAACTTGGTTACTTTCTTTTGCTGGTGGCTGACAGTTTGTAAGCAAGTGTTGATTTCTCTTCATCTCTCCCGACCTCAGGAGGCTTGGTGACTGCCCCTGGCCCTCAGTGAACCCCTCATCCCTGCAAAATGTCCATGCAGAGGCTTGCTGTGGATCTGTTAGGTCCCCAGAGCCATCCCATGGTGCCCCCTGAGCTGTCAGGCCAGGCACAGGCTGACAATTCACAAAGAAATACAGTGGGCTATGGAAAGCCACGCTGCTCATGGGGGTTGAGAGGGACAAATGGGTGACCCTTTCAGCCCTGGGGTGACACAAAGGGCTGCTAGGGCACCCTCATGTCCCCAGAGCTGGGGCTCAGCTCCTGGTCATGTGCCTGGCCAGCTCCCAGGACAGGACAAGCTGGGACTCCTTGCAGGCACCATTTTGGAGGGAGGCACAGGTGAAAGTAAATCTAACGTGACCTTCTCTACAACCCTGTGTGGGCTGTCAGGACCCAAAAGAAGAAACCCAGACCCATGGAGCAGCAGTGAGTCTCTTGCCAACCCAGAAATGCTGTGTTTTCACTCCAGCTATGATGTCTGCATTTAGTATTCATTGCCATGTCACTGATCCTCATGAATTCCTCCCGTGTGCATGTGCCTCTCTCATCCATTTCTATCAGCATCCCTCTGTAATTTATTATTAGTTAAGAATTAATAGACACTTGGAAGTATAATGTTACATTTTTGTCTTCTGGAGCTCTGAAGCATTTCATGCAGCAGATCAAGCATTAAATCTGTCATGTAAACACATTATTTTGTCATGTGATGCATTATGATAGCCCACTACCAGGAAAATGAAAAGCACTTAAGGGTTCGTGTTTGATGTGTACTGTCAACAAAACTCAGGAAGAATTTATAAGGTGTTGTGGTTTAATGAGTACCTGTTTAATAGGGTTTGAGTATCATTCAAAAATGTGGCTTTACAGGAGACATGCGATACATTGAATTTCAATGTGAATTATAAAGCCCAATCTAGATCTCCAGTCTTCTATACAGCAAAAATAATAAGATCCAGGGAGCTGTTTAGTAGGAATAAATCATGACCTTTTCTTGTTTTCTCTTGGAATATTCCTGTCTCCTTCATCAGGTTTTATGAAGCTGCAGGGTTCATGTATGGAAGTGCCATCCAATATCTTTGATTAGGGCAGAGTAACTCAGCTATAGAAAGGGAATGAATGAACTAAAGAGAAAGAAGAGCTGATAAATAGGAACTCCACCAAACACCCAGCCACTGACAAGCCTGGGAAAGTTTAAGGGAAAAAAGTAGTTTGTTAATGACTTGGGAAGGCTTCGGTGAGTGTGTTTCCAGGTGGAATCTTCACCCAGAAGACTCCTAACAAAATCCCCTCCACACCTGGCCAGATGTATCAGAACTGCAGCACAAAAAATGGGAAAAATCTGGACACAGATGGAATTTCTTCTCCCTTTCGTCCCCAGGATGCTGCTGGGAGCACCTCTCACAAACAAAAATGAGATGCAATGCCAAAAAAACAGAGAGAAGCCTGAAGATAAATCCCCAACTCTTCATTAGCCCACAAAAGAACCGGCCAAGCAGTGCTTATAGAGGGAGCCAAAGGTGGATCCACCAAGTGGATCCAAGTTACAGCTCCCCTTGACCTCATGGTACACAGTTCACAGGGTAAGAGTCCTAAAACCATCTCTTCAGACAGCTTTGGTTAGAATTCATCAAGACCTGATGCAATTAAATGCTCTAAGTTATTAATACTAACAAGATTTACTGCTCCCCATTTACAAATGATTTGCATTTTTATGCATTCTTTTAGCATGGATCATCATGAATTTCTTTGGTATTCATGAGGTTGCAATTTGTGTATTTCCATAATTACCTCATCATATTCCCCATTAGATAATGGACCAAGGGCATAAAACACCAAGCAGAATTCAAAAGCAGCATTGACTCTCTGCTCCAATGAGAGACTGAATGTCCCTTGTCCTTGAAGCAAAGCTCACAGGAAAGCCCTGGGAAAGAGCTCTGCCCCAGCACTGGCTGAGGCTTGCAGGGAGAAATAAAATTTTAAAAAAATAATTTTTAAAAAAATTGGTGCTTGATCATTACAGCCTACAGGAGTTTCCCTGCTCACCCTGACTGGGTCCATTGATCCTCTCTGCAGGGCCCCTGTGGACTAAAAAGGATTGTACAACGTCATGACAAGGAATCACAATCATTTCCATTCCACAGCTTTTAAAGGACACAAGTGAGAGCTGAAGAGCCAAACCCAGCTTGGACAAACATTCCCCCATGCCAGGACACCGTCACTGCACCCCCTAAGGGACAGTTTGCATCCCAAACTAACCCAACCCAAACTCCATGGCTAATTCACCAGTGCACTGGAAGGAGGGGGAGGAAGGAAGAGAGATTAATTTCATGCACATGAAAACCTTTTTGTGCACTTAGGGACGGAGATGAACAGATTTAAAATTAACGGGCTTAGTTCACTGCTGGGCAAGTGATCTAAAATGGCCAATAAATAATTCATGGCAGCACCATCCATCACTGCAGCCTGCCCGGTGACACAGCCCACGTCGGGGGGCTCGCTTGTTGAAAAGAGACAACTTAATTCAGCACAAAGTGAATAATCCAAAATCCCATAAATGATTCATCACTGGATTAAAAGCTAGAGATTTCGCCATCAAATTCTCTGCCCTGCATTAAATATGCAGATGATTGTGTGATGTTTATTAACTACTGGATGGCTTAGTTAAGGACGACACCAGCTCTGGTGCTTGAGAGCACCTTTGAAGCCATGAATCTTCATTAGATGTACATTTGAGCATGAAAAGGGGTTACCTTCCAGGATTCAGTGTTCACTAACATCAGTAGAACTACAGGACATGTACATGAGAGAAGAGAGTCAGGCCTTAGTATAGTTTGTTTTAGAAAACATAGCTATAGATAGGATTTGTTCCCTGGTTTGGATTACCTACCATACACCTCTTCCCCCAGGTATTAAAAAAAACCAACAAAGCAAACCCCAAAACACACCCCCACAAAATTTTCCTTTTTTCTAGATACTTAAAAAAAGAAGCTGCATTTTGAAATAGCCAGAGAGTATTCAGCTTTTCTTAAAAAAAAAACCAACAAAAACCATATATATATATATATATATAGAGGGAAGTGGTAGATTTCCCTTCCCCTTGGAGAAGGGTCAGTGCTTGAAAGACTAAAGGCAATGAACTTTTACTAGAGATTATTTCCCAGCACCTTCCTCCCCAGTTCTTCTGTTGGTTTTTGCTCACTCCAATCTGCCTCTCTCTTCCCAGTGTCCTTGTGGTTTTCCTGTCTCAGTTTCAAACTACTTGGAGCTCTCTAGCTCAGGTTAGAAAAGAAGTCCTGTGAGGAGAGGCTGAGGGCATTTAGCCTGGAGAAAAGAAGACTCAGGAGGGACCTTCTTGCTCTCTGCAACTCCCTGGAAGGAGGCAGTGGCCAGGGGGGGTCAGGCTCTGCTCCCAGGAAACCAGCAGCAGGGCAAGAAGAAATCATCTCAAGGTGCGTCAGGGAAAGTTCAGGTCGGACATCAGGAAGCATTTCTTCAGTGAAAGCACTGTCAGGCATTGGAAGGGGCTGCCCAGGGAGGTGATGGAGTTGCCATCCCCAGAGGTGTTCAAGGAACTGTCCCTCAGTGCTCTGGTCTGGGTGACAAGGGGGGGATCAGTCATGGGTTGGACTCGAAGATCCTGGAGGTCTTTTCCAACCTCACTGATTCTGCAATTCTACATCACGGGGTGAGGAGATGAGGGTCCTCTGTGGGAAGCCCCACCCTAATCCCAGTGTTCCTCTTAGTTCCTGAACACTCCTCAAAGTGATCCTTTGGAGGGCTCCTTGCCAAGACCCCCCATCCTGCTTGATGGCAGGAAGGAGCGGATGCTGAGATGAGCTGTGGGATCGTTCAGGGCTGACATTTCCTTTCCCAGGTCACTGCTTCCACGGTGTGATTGCAGGAGCTGCTGAGTCTTGGGGTTTGTGTTTTAAATTAGCAAGAGAAACCAAAACCACACTGTTCCCAGCTGGGGTTAGACAGCAGCGGGAAGAGGAAATCAAGAAGTGTGTGGTCACCACAAGCCCAGGAGCACAAGAAAACCAGGGCGTTACCAAGACTGGCAGGAAATTGTGTTGCTAGAGGCCACATGAGCCAGAGGCCAGGCCAAGTGTGCTGAAAGCATTCCCTGGAGCCAGCCATGAGCTGAACTCCTGGCTGGGACCTCTGTCATCACTGGAGGAGGCTGCATTTATTCTGCTTGGTATCAGCAAATCTGCATCACCTTTACAGCCTCTTCTCATCTCTCCAGATGTTCCTCTGCTCAGTCTCTGCAGCTCAATTTTGCCATCTGCTGTCATGTCTGTGGCAGCACGTCCCATTTCCTCTTTCTACCAGGCTAAAATTTTCCACTTTTTCACGCATTCATCTCACACTGTGTGGTTATCTCTGTTCTTTCCCCAAGTCCCATGATGCTATTTATTCTTATTTCTAATTTCCTATGTACTCAGCCACATTCTTCCCTTCTGCTTGCTCTTTCTTAAGCCCCAATTACATTTCACCTTTGAAACCAAGAGATTTATTTATATTAACCTTAAAAAATGCCTGGAAAAGCACATTGAGGCTAAGAAACAAAACTGGAAACATAATGAAATGTGCTGCTGAGATGGAAAGGGACCATCAGAACAGTCAGCTCCAATAAAGTCTATTAAGAGAGGTCTCTTATTAATCTCAAAATGATATTTAATTCACTCCTCTGGTTTCTCTTTAAAGGATTTGTATTCCAATCTCAGCACTTGCCTTTTTTTTTCTTTTTTAGTATTTCCTCCTGTTTCCTCATTAGTCAATCCCATATCCTAAAATATTCAGATCTCCCTTTTTAATTGCTTTTCTGTTCCTCTTCCATACTAATCGTGCAGTTCAGTCATTATCTCCTCACGTCAGCCCTCCTTTACCCTCTTTAATTGGTCATTTTGATACAGACAATTGTCCACAAAGTACTGGGGGCCAGTAAAAATTACTTGGACGAAAAGCTAAATCCTTCATTAATTAACTGCCTTGCTCCACAGAGTCGAGCCAGACTCCAGATATAACAACATTTAGGCTTGACATGAACTCTGAGCAACTTAGAACCTGCTTTGCTCTGCCACAGGCTCCCTGTGCAAGTCCATAAATGCTGAGGTAACTCCAGCAGCTCCCAGTGCTGGGGAGAGGCCTCAGATGTGGGTGATTTCAGCTCGTGGTGATTGGCAGTTGGAGAGGCAGTGGGAGGCCAGGATGGAGGGACTGGAGTTTTGGGGAAATGCAGGGTGGTTTTAAAGCAAATGGCTTTGCTGCTTTGCCCTGTGTATTGCTTTAATCTGTTACCAGAGGGTTTTCTTGGCTACAGCGCTTTATCTTTACTCAAGTGTATTTTTTTGCCTTCCAAGGTGAAAGTCTTAAAAATAAAGGCCAACATTTCCAGATGCCAATGTCATCCTCTCCGACAGCCTTTTCTTTCTAAAAACTTTCTGCTTTCATCCAGTTTTTCTCCACTAGACCCAGAGACTGCATTCTGGGGCTTCTGTTGCTTTTGGAAAGCAGCATTTCAGTTTCCTCCAGCTACATTTTAAAAGGCTCCCTTTAACCTTTCCCTGAACACACTGACAGCCCGAGTCCTCACAAATAACTTCAATGAATTTTCATTTAAACATAACCCTCCCCAATTCCTTGCTTCCAATTGCCACTCTAAACCCAAGGCTCTGCCTCAATAATTGGGGTGGATAAAAAGATAAATAAGAATGCTCAGTGGCATAAGTTACACTTACAGCTTCCCTACAGCTTCTTAGGGCTGCATTTCCACATGGCTGAGCAGATCAAACTCACTTTGTTGGCTCCCATCTCTTCTCCCTTTGTGCAGCTCCCCAAAAGCAGGGCTTTTAAGTCCAGCCAGCACCACAGCAAATGTGCTAGAACCTTCCCAAGTGAGAGCCACCTCTGTTGTAAAGAAGTCATTAGTGAAGAGCTAATTAGTAAGAGCAAAAGGATTGGCCCAACTCTGCCAATTGGAAGCTGCAATGGAGATATTGTTGACTTAATTAGCAGGTTTAATTGGGTAGGAAAAAAAAAGGCAAAAAGAAAAGTTTGGATTTTTCAAAGGAGTACATCAAAACTGTTTGGGATTTTTTTGTTTTGTTTCCTTTTATTCCTTCCAGATTTGTGTGGGATTCCTGCCTAGAAGTGACAGATGCCAGGCCCCTGGGCTCAGCACATGCTCTGTGCTGGGGTGCTGACAGCCAGAGTCACCAGCGTGGGACAGACACAGGTCTCAGCTGAGCAAACCCAGCCTGGCAGCCCACAGGCCACATCCTCTGTCTGGGGACTCTCCTCTGCCTCCCACAACACCACCAGGTCGGGGTGCAGGGCAGGGCTCTGACCCCAGGCGAGACCGAGAGGAGGAACGTCCCCTGCCTGCCCCAATTCACGGCCTGTGAGAGGATGCTGGAGAGTTTAAAAGTCTCACCACAGCCCTGAGCACGACCAGGGGGGAAGTCCAGAGCTGCCAGACCGTGCTGGCTTCTGATCCAGTGCTGCTCCCACAATGTGCTCTTACTTCAAGCTGTCAGTGCCCAGAGGTGCCATGGCCCACCCTGGTGAGCTCCAGGCAGCGGAGAGAACAAACCCTGTCACGGATTGGGACCTGCTCCCAAAGTCACTGCAGCAGAATGGGTGAGGACCCCAGGGAATGACACAAAAGCTCTGCAGTGTATCCCACAGATGATCCCCTAGCCTCCATGGACAATCCCTTTTCCTTAACAGATTTAGATATGACTGGTATGGGGTTTGTGGGAGCGGGGTAGAAAAATTTCCCTCTGGGTTGGTCTTCTGGGCATTTTCCCACCTCTGGAAATGCTGCAGTACTTCTTTGGAGAGCTGAGATGGCACACCAGTTATTTCCACACCAGGGGAATAACTAACTCCTGTTCAAATGCCTTAGGATATGGCATAAAAAAGTACAATTGCCAGCAACAAATTACAAAGTTTATTAACATATTCTCCAAGGGTTATTCAAACATGCTGAATCACAGGCAGTAGTGGTACCCCTTAAGTAATCTGCATTTTTGATTTAAACTCACAGCACTCTTGTAGCTTAATTTTTCTGTTGATTACATAAAAGCATTAAAAACTGTATTTTATTATTTCTTTTCTTTCTTTATGGCAATTTGAAGATAGGCAGCCTTCCATGTGATCTCTTCTGTTCCTCACAGTATAAGTTGTATTCAAGGAAGAGCATTAGTAAAAATGGAGAAAAACAAATTCAGTTGTACAACATGGTGTTAGTAAGAAGGCAGATGCCAGAAGCATCCATGAATAATGCATAAAGCCCCTTCTCAAATAAGCTTCTTTATGCAATGAGTTTTAAGGGTGATATGGGAAAATTTGCACAAAGATTTTAAATTTTCATAGTTGAAGCTTTGGCCTTTGTTTTATACCCACTGATATTTTGAGGGCTCACAAGTATCTCTCAGTGCAGCATGGAACAGGCCCTTTTTATTTCCCATGGCGTCTGCAGATGATGTAGGAGCTCTTCACAGGGAAAAAATGTTGTTTTCTCCTTCAGCACCACTGAAAACTTTTTCAGCCTCTTCTGGTGGTCCAGCACTGCAGCGAGAAGCACAGATCACTGTGGATGGGGCAAAAGGACCTTGCTGCTTCAGAGCATCCTTTCTTATCTGTAACATCAGCAAATTCCCGTGGAGATGGAAACATGAAGCTACTGAGTCCAGTGACTGCAATGGAGTAACACCTACTTTTTACACCAGGGAGGTATTCACCTGACTTGCATTCTTCTCGTGGATGGGAAAGGGTTGTTCAGACCTTGTAATGGCAGCTGTAGGGTAACCACCATGGGATTCAGAAAAGAGACTCTCATTGGCCCCAATCCCTGTCTCCCAGGTGGGGTAAGCAGAGAGGGACCAGCTACCACTGCAAAATTATTGGTCTTTGGAAAAGGGATGATACTTCACTGGGCTACCCTGTGGTTTGTGCACAGAAAATATGTTTTTTCAAGATAAGGCAGAAGACATGAACTTATCAGTTACACCTGCACACCATCATGTGCTGGTACTCAGTCAAAAATAAAGCAGATGAGGCACTTCCTTAGGCTGGAGTCACTGCACTGCAGTAACAGGTGTTTAAGTTCTCCAGTGCCCTGGGTTCCCATTCATTCCTACACAGAAGCAGCACCCAGGAACCACTATTGAATTTCTGGAGTGAAGTTACCTGAAGCTTCCTCCTAATACAGCTCTGGTAATCAGAACCACAAGCCAATACTGCACCCATTACAATCAGTGGCCAATACCTTCCTGTCTCTAAGAAAAATTACACTGGAACTTTTAATAGGAAATTACAAAATGGATTACCTTTTTACTATGAACTCCTTTGCATGTTTACCTGGAAGCAAAATAATATTAATGTTACAATGGCACAACAAAATCTATTATTCTAATGTATCTGTCAAACGAGCTCAGAAGCAATGATAGCAAGCTGTGAAATTTCTGTGGGCTAAGCAGGAAAGAAAGGATCCCATCCTGATTTCAGTTACACCAGTGTGTTTTGAGAGCAATTCCAGGAAACTATGGGGCCACTTAAGTATAAAGAGAGAGCCAACAGGATAAGCCAGACCTGCAACAAGTGAGTGAACAGGTTCTTTGCACAGCCTTCCTCCTGCTGCATCCCCACCTCCTCATCCTCCCTGCCCCCCTCATGGTGCCACAGTCCTGAAGTAAGGGCAGCAACTCCCATAAAATGAACAGAGCACTGGCACCAGGGCCGTGGCAGAGCTCCCAGAATATTAACCAGGGACACAGGAGGACACGTGCATCAGCATTAGAGTAATTTCTAAATCATTATTTCACAGAGTAAAAGGAGCTTAAGGACACTTACGTTTCCAAACCAACGAGATCATCAATATGAAAAGGATGGACCCCGCTATGACACAAGCAGTGAGAATGGCAGAGCTGGGAAACTGGAAGGGAGAAGAGAGAAACTGAAAAGGCTGTAGGAGCAGGTTTGAGCTATTTGCTATTTGCACTGGGGGAGCTGCACTGGTGGCTCAGGGCACTGGGCTGCAGTTTTCAATGCTCTTCTGAGCTTGCCTGTACAAAATGTTGAGAAAACACATCGAGTTGATCATTATATACAACATGATTTACCAGTTATGTATTTAGTACGCTTGTTCTGAAATACTGAAACCAGATTCTTCCCACTTAACATGAACTTCTCAATAAGGTGTCCAAAGTAGAAGTAGGAGCTCAGTCACCCTCATCCTTCCCTTAGGGAAGTGTAACACCCTCCTAACTTGCCTTTTTCCTGGTCACACCTCGAGGATGTTACCTCTCCTTTCTCACAGGGATGCCAGCGGATGAGTTTTTTCTGAAGTGTCCAAGCCAGATGGAATGCTCAGGCTTTGGCTCTATCCACTGAAAAGATGAGCAGGTGGTTCCTGAGCTTTTAAACAAAAGTTTAAGCCACTGTTTGCAAAAGCTGTCCCTTTAGTATGAATGCACTGAAAATCACTAGCATGTCCTGCTGTCCTAATCAAACACTGTTTCTAATCAAACACTCTTGAAACTTACAGGAAGTTTTACCTTATCTCCTCTATCTTCGTGTTTCTCAGCATTGCCATCTGAATTTGCTGAAACCTCTGAAAATAAAAGAGATTGAAGTCATTACTGGCTCAGTCACCTGAAGGAATGAGGGCTGCAGAGGCTCTGTCACTGCATGAGTCAAGGAATAATGAACTCTCAGGGAATGAGAAGGGCAAAAGCACCTTGCAACCAGAAGAGAACAATCCGGTTTTACCACAAATGGTAGCTGAGGAAGCTGTGGGAAGTGTCAGCCTTCACCAAGAAAGAGGAGGCTTCCCAGGGGCAGCCCGTGAAGTGAGATGATAGAAACCTGTCTGCTGTGAAGGAGTTGTCACTTGTGTAACGTGGCAAGGTGGCATAGACAGCAGAGGTAGTAAACAAGGTGTAAGTGAGGAACTGTCTCAGTTTAATTGTGGCCAGACAAAGGAAACTGTGTGTGCATGAGGCACCCAGAATGTCACAGAGTGATGGGGGTCATCAGGTGGTCACAAATCATGGAATTATACAACGGCTTTGGTTGGAAAGGACCTTAAAGATCATCCAGTTCCAACCCCAGGGACACCTTCACTACCCCAGGTTGCTCCAAGCCCCGTCCAACCTGGCCTTGGATGCTACCAGGGATGGGGCAGCCACAGCTTCTCTGGGCAATCTGTGCCAGGGCCTCCCCACCCTCATAAAGAAAAAGTTTTTTCCTAATATCCAATCTAAACCTACCCTCTGTCAGTTTGAGCCATTCCCCCTTGTCCTGTCACTATATATTAGTGTAAATAGTGTCTCTCCAATATATGATCCCATTAGAAAAAAAAATTGCTATTTTTCTTTTCTTTAAACTTTTCAGAGTATGTTATCCTGTTAATAACCTTATCTGCCCCAAATATCTCAGTTCTGACCAGCTCCCTGTGAGAGCTGTGTTGATGTGTCTCCACATCCCACATGCTTGTATTTTGTCAAAGACATGGACAGGGCATAGGTAGCTCATGCCAGCATAAGTAGAAATTTGCACTGGAGTAGAAAAGAGATTATGGCTAATAAGCACTACAGCTAAACAAATACAGGTGATAAAACCCTACGAAGTACTAAAAATCCCGGGGATGTGTGAACACTGCATTTTATCACGTCCCTGTTTTATAACATTCAACTTTCTCGGACATCTGTACTTCAGATCTACCCCCAAATCCACAAGAAATGCAGATGTGACAGTGACAATGCAGGTCCCACAAGTCAAATTTTATGGCAACATGTGCAGCCTGGCTGATGGGACCGACTACTGCTGCTCACTTTGATACTTGAAAGAGCAAGGGTATTTTTTGTGTCTGAAGTGTGGCTGGCGCTGGCAGGGTTGTAGCTGGGGGAAAGCAAGGGAAGAGAGAAGAGAAATTAAATCAGAGCCTGGGCAGCAGGAGCCATCCACCCCAGGCAACGCAACCCATCTGCCAAAAACTGTGCTTGGAGATGGAGAGCTCTCAGCCCTGGGCTTCTCTCCTGCTGTTCTAACATCAGTATAAGGTTCAGCAACAAATCAGCCTTCCCTTACCTTACAGTAAGCCTGAGCTGGGTCCATTTAGTGCATTATTTCACAGAGTAAAAGGAGACTGAGTCAAGAACTGGACTCGGCTTCTGGCTCTCACCAGACACCAGCCAATTGTGCTGCAGCATTTTCACACCTTGTGACGGTTTGACACAAGGTTTTGCACGGGTGGGAGTGACTCACATCAACAGGGTACATCTTGTGCTCTTCCTGCTGTTGTGGTGGCTCTTTCCAGCTCATTGTCACAACTCAATTGCCCCAAGACCCTTTGTAAAACTTCATATTTCCAATGACAAAATACAGGCATTATCCAGTCCTGTATCAGAAGGATGACAGGTGAAGTAGGAGTGAAAACAACCTCACAAATTCTTAAGAGACCAATTTAGTCTCTTCTTTGAGCCCTCTCCAGGGGCATCAAGGAACACTCTTTCTGCTGTAAGTCTTTAGATCTAGCAAAAGAAGACTTGCAAAAATCTAAATACTGTGGTTTTAAAAGTTAAGAGATTCTTGGCACTTATAGAAACCAAGAAGCCAAATACACCATGTCATCCTTGAATTTTAGCATTAAGTTCTCTGTTGAGGGCACAACACTTGGGAAAGATTTAAAATAGAAATCTCAATAAACTCACAGTGATGATAAATCAGATATCTGAGAATTCAGCAATGCTAAAAAGTTTGGTTTTTAACTTCTCTCAGACCCAAGATACCCAACAGCCATGAGTGATTCAAACCCAACTTCCTTTGGAGGTATAAAACCAGGTTTTTCTCAGCTGTTGTTACATCCTGATTTCAAACAATTTCTGTGTGGACCCCAGATACTTCTTACTGCCAGATGCAATGAGTAACTAACAGTACATGTTTGGAACACTCTTAAGAATACTCAGTAGTTTTGTTTATGGCAACTTTTTAATTTCTCTGAACAAGCAACTTCTGACCTTGCAATGTTATCCTACTCACCCATGACTGACACCTCTTCCATCATGACAGAGGTGGTAGTTTCCTCTGCAGTTGGAAGTGTACCTGGGAATTCAGTAGTCACTGAAGCTGGAAGTGTACCTGGGAATTCAGTAGTCACTGAAACAAAGTAAAAAGTAATGCTTATAAAGATCACTAATTAGGAGGGTCTCCACATGGCACTCAAAATTGTGCAGACATCAGTCTGTGGAAATGAAGTCAGTAAGATGGATGGATAAAGAAGCAACCTATAAATGGTCTGATAACAGGTCACTCTGATCACTGATAACACCAGCAGCCTTCATATGAGGTGAGAACGTAAACACTCAATTTTAAATAGATTTTGAATTCTCACTATTTCTCAAGCAGAACACACTCTAAACGAACCTTTTCACAAGTTCAATGGTCTTTCCCAAATCAAGAAAAAAATTAGTGCATAGTTAAATGAATCTCTCTTACTCCATCTCAGGGGCTGAGCTTTGCATTTATTTCTGTTGTACTTTGTGAGGTTTCTGTCACATCATTTCTCCATGTCAAAGCTCCTCTGAAGGAAGCCTGACCCTCTGCTGCCTTGGCTGTTCGCCCCAATTTTGCACCATCTACAACATCTGACCTGTGTTTGCTTAAACCCTCTGAAACACACCTATAGGCATCTCAGAGAGAACTTCCCAGATATAAATATAAGTATTTGGAGAGTCTCTATGATGCCAGTCAGGCTATCACAGACCACCTCTGCTACACAGAAAAAGGAAAGGACTGGTGCTGGTTACCCTCTGTACTTCCAGGGAGCGTGAAGTAGAACATGTCATCTTCAGTCGTCACATCAGCTGCTTGGGAAGTAGTTGGAAAATCTGGGGGAACACTGGCTTCCACCACAGTTACAGGAAAAATATCAATTTCTGTCACAGCAATTGTTGGGGGAGCAGAGGCCTCCCATGTAGTTACTGCTGGAGACTCAGTGGCTGTGGTTGCTGGTGTGGAGGTGCTGGTTGTCAGCAGGACTGCAGTCTCTGGTGTTGGCTGGAGACCAGAGGTTGCTTGAGGAGCAAAAGTTGTTTCTGTAAAATGTGTGATGAAAACAGGAGCTTCTCTCGTGGTGGTGGTGGCTGTGGTCACTGGAGGGGCTGCATGGAAGAAACACAGCCAAGGGAAAAACCAGGTCAGAGCATTCACAAGCAACCCCGAGGGAGGCCAATGCAGAAATGGATAAAAATTATCTGGCTGCTAAAATACTGAGAATGAAGGTGGGAGAATCACTATTCAGAAAGCTATTTTCATTAGGTGAAAGCACGACCAGTCAGAGAAATTCAGAGATTTATAGGTAAAGATTCGCGGTTTTTGTACTGGTCTCAAACACCCCCTCCTTGACCCTTTGTAGAAATGGAAGGGTCAGAACCTTGTGTGGTAGAACCCTAAAGCTTGCAAACTTCGTTATTTTGCTTTTCAATGTCCTCCTAGAAATACAATAAATAAAACAGCTTGGTTTTTCAGCTACAAGCTTCTTGCTAATCTTTGCAACTGGGTCTTTTTTCATGGATTGTTGCCCTCATCCTCAGGGGCAGACAAGCAATTGCAGCGGTTTTTAACCCTCTCTCCTGTTGCATTGCTTAAAACAGACAAACAAATGTGCTGTGTGCACCAATTGCACTCTGTAAAAGCCAGTAAAAAAATTGTCTTTCTGCTTTGTGGAGAGTGGGTATCATGGCTTTTTTTTTTCTGTGCAAGACCTTGCTTTATCCTGCAGCTCAGAAAAATAATAGGAAGGGGAAGAAGCCCTTCAAGGCTCTGAGACAAAATTTCCAAATATCTGGGTATTCGGGACCCACCCTTAAGGGGAAGGAAGCACCCTTCAGGGTGGGTCATCCCAGTAAGTCTCCTTATAACGTGAATGAATCAAAAGTCTTTACAGTTGTTGGGGTGAATTCCAAACAAAAACCTGAATTTTATTCCAAGGACTCTTCATTTTATAAATCCCTTTTTAGTTCCATCATCTTTTAGAAAGTCAAGCATAGCTACACGACGAGAAATGAAATATTCATTCGAAAGGCCAAAAAAAGGGTAAAATTTAGGGGTTTTTAATTTAAACTGCACATTGAATGTGGCTCAAATTGGCAACTGGTTGCAGACCTCCCTTGAAAAATATATAATTTGGGGAAAAAACACTTTTGGCCAAAACAAACAAAGCACACATAAACTACGATTTTTCACTCTCCAGGGAGTGGTTTCTCCCTTCTGGCTGTGTCCCCAAGGTCCCCAGACCCACCTCTGGCCACCTCCAGCTGTATGTTCCGCTTGATGTCGTTGAACCAGCCAGGGATCTCCACACGGCAGCAGTATATTCCCGCATCCTCCGCCTTCACCATCCCAATCGTGAGGGACACATCTCCAAAGTAAATAGAGCTGTGGAGGTTGTACCTCTGAGATGCTCTGAATGTCACCTTACTGCCAGTGGTGTGCAAAATTTTGTTACTGCACTTTGAATTTGGGCAGGGGCCTCTGCCCCAGCACATGTCGGAGATGTCCTTGAGCCGCGTCACCCGGTAGGAGCAAGGCAGTGTCACGGGTTGTCCTATTATTCCTCTAACAACAAGGGTTTGAGACGCCGTGTGTGCTGTCAGGGGAGAACAAGGAGAGGTGAGTGCTGTCAGTCTCTGATGGTGACTCTTACCTACACAACACAATGAACGAACAACGCGTGAGGAAACGCTCCAGCCTGCAGGCAGGCCACAGCTGCTGATCCCACAAGACTTCTCCTGAAGCCTGTGGCAGCTCGTGCCCCAAGGCACTACAGGCAACAGCCAGGAGCTCTCAGGCGTTGCTTGCTGCTGGAGGGCTCCTTGCTCTGGTCCTGGCCAGCTGCTGGAGGGAGGCTCATAAAATACATCAGACACGTGGTGAGCAAAGCTGAGGTCTGTTGCTGGCAGCCCGAGCACAGACTGGATCTCTGCAAAAGGAATTTGAGAACTCTGCTCCCATCCCATGTCCTCTCCTAGGAGGCTGTTTGAAAGTTGTTCAGAAACCTGTTGTGAAAGACATCTGGTTTTCTCAGTCCACCATCACCTCCTTTGAAAAGGAAATGCTGTCACAGTTGCCTTTCACTGACAGTCTCAAAAGCAAGGTCCAAAACACCTATTCATGTGTGAAATTAGGGCCTAATTAAGCTGGCAGAGCAGTGGGATCTGTCTATGGGAACCTGTTCTCAGAAAATGCACTGAGCAAGCCCTGCCAACTAATCCCACTTACCTTGTGGAACTCTGTCTACACAGAAGCTTTAGTTGTTAGTGTTATACTGATGTTTAAAAGAGCATATACACACTTTCCTTGTCCTCTTACTTTTAATGACCAGCTTTAGTTGGTGTTTACAGCCAATATCCACCTTGGCATCTGGTCTGATTCTTTGCTATGTATTATTCCCTCTTAACTGTCTATGCAGTTCCCAGATGGCCTTAAAAGAGATTTCTTCTTCACAAAAGGCACCACACAAAAAAGGTTCCCAGACAGGAACAAATCTTTCCTGGTTTACATTCACCTGGTCTGTGTCAGTCCTCCTACCTTTCTTTTGTCCCCATGTTATCATTTCCATGCTGTGGAGCAGGAACTGAGGGACCTGGGGAGCAACAGAGCTGTCCTCATCCTGCAGATCTGATGTCTCATGGCCAGCTTGCTCACCCCAAGGACGACTTGCTGCTGCTGCTATTATAACCAGCTTTGGCCCTGGTTTGCCAAACATTTCTATTTTGCCAGCTGTTTGAATGCCTTTCCTTTTTGGCACGGCTCCCAGATAGCAAACAGACCCTTCCAACTGTGTCCATGTCTCTTTTGTTTTCTCTTTAATGGACTATTCCCTAGGTGAGGCTTTAGTCTGCTGCAGGCTGCCTCATGGCTTGTTATTGGGATGACATTTCAGATTTGGTATTGCTTATCCCACTGGCAAGAGAGGCCAACACATTCAGGTTTCCACAGCTCCAAATGCTGAAAGAATAGAGGCAGACAGAACAACAGGCAATATGGCCTGAAGGGCAGGAGCTTCTGCAGTAAAATGAAGGCAGGATATGCCAGAAACTGAATTCCTGAATACAGGATAAGGCTTTGTGAGATGATGGCTTTAGCCCTTGGAAAGGGGAGGTTCATTTGCCTTGAAACAGCAAAACCAACAGAGAAAAGAGCCTCTCGCTATGAAGACAGAACAAGACACGCAGTTGACCTTGAAAGTATTTCTGTGGGAGCAAGGGGTTAGTCATGAGCATATTGTTAATACATATTAATTAATCTGTTAACACATATTTTCAAGTCACCCCAACAAAGATGTGTGCAAAATCAGCTAAAACTGTTGCTAGAATTCAGGTCGCTGCTTCTTGAGGAGAAATGTGAAGGGCTCATCTTCTGCTCTTACTTCAGCCTGGTTCTGCCCAGCACAAAAGCAGCCTCGTTAAGCAACCCTTTAGCAAATGAAAATTTGCCTGCTCTTCTCTTTAAAAGAAGCAGAGCCCTGAACTTAGTAAGTAAATAACTAAGTAAATAATTTAAAAGAAGAAGAGGAAAGACACAAGGCATCAGAGTGTCTTCAGTGCAGTTTCCCTCTAGTACTCCTGCTAGAAAGTTACAGGTTTTGCAGTTTCAAATCCTCTTTTAACTTCTGTGAAGCGAATGTTGCCAACATCTGCCTGCACTGCAGGCTGGTGAAGAGAGCTTCAATACTGCAGCAGCCTGGATTCAACAGCGTCAACCTCTGCAAGGATTAAATAACTTACTTCTCAGGTTCAGCCTCTTCTACAGACACATTTTCCAAAGGAAATAGTAAATAGGAGGGAATTAACATGTCTTTGAAATTAAGGGCTTCCCGAGACTGCTATACTGTGACACCCTACTCTTAATGTGAGGGGAACCCTGCCCTTCTCCATGGCACTGACCTTCCAGGCATCCCGATTTGACCCAAGGCTCTGCCTGGTTGGTCCCACTGAAGTCTGTGAGGTTTGCCACTCCAAGTCCTTCATCAGTGAGAGAGGAATGGACTCCAGATGTTTAATATACCATCCCAGATAGAAAGGGGTATTCATAATCAGCCAGATCATACAGGTATACTCATAATTGTATACAGTCTCTCTCGAGCCCACCCTCAGGGGCAGTTGGCCCTAAGCAGTAATTCCAATAGTTGCTCTTGTAGTTGTCTTCTCTCCCACAGACTGGTCATTGGATGGACAAAAACATTCATCCTTCAGCCAAGACAGATGCTTAAGAAGATTTTTTTTTTTCCCCTTGATTTATTCCTGGAATAATTTTCCTACTTTGCAGAAGATATTTGGAATCTTTGCCCTATCAATCCTTCTTTTTTTCCTTACTGAAGCTCCTTTACCAATGAGATTGCAGAGGATATGACTGATAAACAGAAAAGAAGCATTTAACTAGCTACTGAACCTCAAGACAACACATTCCCAGCACTGAGCTGAGTTAAAGAGCAGGTAACAAAAGCCATTCTCATCCTTCAGGAGCTCTGCAAGGGAAGAGAACAAGAGAACTAAAACAGAGGAAACTGCATACATTTTTAAAAAGTGAAAAAACCACAAACCTCAAGGAGTATTAACTCAGTAAATTAAGAAAATTTTTGAAGTCTGATATAAAATCATGATCTTTTTCACTGTTTTGCTTTCACAAAACAAATGTTGCTGGTTTTCGTTTTAAAAAACGTTAGTTTTCTGAGCAAACACACTAAAAAAGGTGAAGACTCACCTATAAAGATCTGCATCGTAATCCAGTGAAACAGCACAAAATGGGACATTCTGGCTGACAGAGACACCAGGGCAGTGAGTGGAAGAAGAGAAAACCAGATCTGATCCTTTCCAGAGGCACTGAGTGAGTCCCACTGAAGTCTCATTTCTCCATTTCCAGATTTTACATACTGCAAGTGGCTCTTTCCTACGCTTCCGGATAGGAACTGGCCAAAGAGGGGATCTCCTGCAGTGTTTGGCACTGGTGCAGCCCCAGTTGGAGCCCTGTGTGCAGTTGTGGGACACACAATTTAAGAAGGACATTCAGGTACTTGAATGTGCCAGACAAGGCCAGCGGAGCAGGTGGCAGGGCTGGAATGAAAGCGTGGCTGTGGACTCCAGGTCTGGGGAAAAGGAGGCTGAGGGGAGCTCACAGCTCTCTGCAGCTTCCTGAGGAGGGGACGTGGACAGGGAAGTGCTGGTCTCTTCTCCCTGGTATCCACTAATGGGACACTTGGGGATGATTCCAAGCTCACCGGGGGAGGTTTACACTGGACACTGGGAAGTATTTAGTGAGAGGGCAGTAAGCCCTGGAACAGGCTGTCCTATTCTCCTTTCCTCTTCCAAGACACTCAGCATGGAACTATCACCAGAAATTTCAAGATTCTATTTGTTTTGTTGTTCCCTGGAACTCTTAAGGCCCAGTTCTATTCCGAGCTGCTGAGCAGCAAGAACACATTCTGTGCTTTTACACCCCAAAATATTTGGTATAATCTCCCCTCAGACTTTGTCTTCATTTATATTTGCTTAATCCTTCATTTACCCTGCTTCTGCCTTTTGCTTGAAAACCTTTCTCTTTCCCCAGCTTCACATTTTCTGTTTGCAAACACAGCCTTGGAGGAAGTAGTTGCAAATGTTTTGTTGCCAAAACCACATCCTTCCCAAAGAAATGCAACATCATCTTCAAGAAATATATTTCACTCCTTCTGACTGTTTTCTTTCTGACCAATTGACAAATAAGTTCTCTGTAAGTTCTTCTCTGGGGCAGCTGAGTAACAAAGCAAAAGTAATTCAGGGCAGTAAGGTCAGGAATGAAGAATTGCAGATAGACAAAATTCTGTGCAAATAAATGTAGCACAGTGCAAACTGGAGTGCAATTCCAAGCTCAAATGATAAAATGATGGGCTTTTAACCAGGCATTACATTTTTAGTAATGAGATTCTGGGTTTATCATGATAGTCAAGCTCATGAAAATATCACCCTTCTGCTTGCTGGCATTGAAAAAAGCAAATAAACTTTTAGCAGCAAAGGCAATCAGTAAAATACCTTATTTGCTATATTCTACCAGGTACAGTTCATAAAACACCATTTGCACACAGCCCCAGCTGCTCTGTGAACAGAATTTATGAAACCTGAGGCATCCAATATCCCGGAGACTTTTTCCCTGCAATGATCAAAATTTCTCCCATTACTCACCACCCAGCAGTGGCTCTGAGCTGATGCTCAGCTGATGCCAGTGCAGGGAGCAGCTCAATCTCACCTGGGGCACAAATTCGGGTCATTATTCAGCTACGAATTTCCATGAGGCTTGTCCAGACAGAACTGGACAGTTTGTCACAGGCAACCAAGGAAGGCACAGGATGAACACAGGATGGTATCAGCTTTGTTTCTTCAACAAGCCTGGGCCAACAGCAGCAGAGTGCATTGAAAAAAGGCCGTCCAAAATCCAAGTGTGCTGGGAAGAGCCACAAACACGGGTTGCTTTCTGCTTCTGTACTGCTATCTAGTGGCTTCTTGCAGGCAGAAAAGGCAGAGGTGTCTCAAAAAGGAGTTTTCAGCTCGTCAGCCTCATCAGCTCGATATGCCGCCAGACAATCTCCTGATGGGTGAATGAGTTCCTAGTGCCACCTGCTTGTCTCTGGGGCTCATTCTGAAATGCCTGTTCCAAGATCCACTGACATAAGTGGAGGTAGTGAAAAAGCCCAGGGTGCTTCTCCCTTTGGGGATGTGTATCACACTGCACGTCCAAGGCAAAGTTGGACAAACAAAGTTGCTCCAAACAACCTTTGCAAAGTCTGTTTACCACGTAATTGCAGAGCAGAAAGATTTTGGTTGATTCAAGATTTTGGTTATCAGATATTCTGCAACTTTATTTTACATTAAAACCTTCCTGATGTAAGAATTAGTCTGAATTAGTCCGTAATATTCATTTAAAAAATCCTTACGGACAAGCACCTTTTATGATTCGGAGTCTTAAGGATGGACCACAAACTCCATAAGAGCATAAGGAGTTGAAATCAGATGATTTTGGAAACCCCACACATGTCTAACGCTGACCTCAGTAGAGACGGATTACATAAAACTGCAGAAAGCAGAAATTGCTGAAGACGTTTTCTGAGACCCAGTTCAGAAACCAGATGAGACCTTCTCCAGCTCCTGTCAGGGGCAAGAACTTGCAGCAGCAACATGCTCAGCCAGACAGAAGGAAAGCAATGTCTGCAGCTGGGGCAGAGACTTGGGGTTAGTAATTGCTCTTAACAGTCAAATGCAAAAATACAGTCTGACACCAGCAAGTCCTTTCTGGCCTCAGCAGCTTCTTACACAAAGCTGCACATGATGTGAAGATAGAAAATGGCAGAGCTGGTTTTGTCCATCACTTTTCCTGGCCCTGGGATCAGTGATCACCCAATACCTGTGCTCCCACGCTTCAGCCAGCCATGAATTCACCTTCAACTTTTCAACCTTTTCAACTGCTACAACAGAGAGCCCCAGGAGAACACAGGGGTGAAAATACAAAACACCCCAGGCTCACCTGTCCACATTTGTTTGCCATTTCTTCCTTCCTCAGCAGGATGAGCCTTTTCCTCCTTTGTGAGTCTGTTCAAGAACGCTCACCTGCAAAACCCCACCTGAGCCAGACCCTCTGTGACTGCTGGGGAAACCACTGCCCTCCCCAGCCAGCCCAAGCCCTCCCATCTCCACCAGCTGGGACAAGGAGGGGTAACTTCTCCACTGACCCCACACCCCTTAAAGCACAACCAGATTGTGGCCTCAAGTGTCTCAGCTCTTAGCATAAATACCTACTGATTTTATTGTTGTGCCTTTATGCCTCATTGCATTGCTGAAATAATTTTGGAGTTTAAAATTAACTCAAGGGTAGAAACTTTGTGGTGCATCTGAGAGTTTTCCCCTCTGACAGCAGCATCTGTGTTGGGCAATTCCACACTGCTCCTTGAGATGAGCTTCAGGGCAAAATGATTTGACCAATATTTGGTAAGAATTGGTGTCTCTCCTGCCTGTGCTATTTTTCTGCTCTTTCAGGAAGTCCCCAGCCTCTGCTTAAAATGTGTTCTTCAAAACAATCGGGGAAAATTATTCTTCCACTTAAAGATGATTTGGGTGTGTTGTGTCTCTTTCTCAGCAATTCATACTGATAGGGTTGACTCCATTTATTTATTTAAAGTAAATCAAATTTTGTTTTGCAGAGAATAAAAGCTGAGGCACATCACTAACTGAGGAGCAATGGAGGAAAGGCATTTGGCCCCAGACACTTCCCATTTATGAGGTAAAATCTATCAAACACATCCAACATTCTTATGAATTAGAGTTGTTTGGTATCTAGAGACGTGTGAAGGCAGGGCCAACTTCCAGCCAGTATTTTGTGCAATGTCCATGATTCCTCTGCAAGCTAAGAAAAGAATTTCATTAACTTTACAAAGAGTGTGTGGAGAGGAGAGTCGTTGAGATTTTTTAGAAACCTGGAAGTGAGACTTTCCACCCCAAGGGCTTCTCAGGGTAAAGATGTGCCCGAGGAGAAAGCTACAGAAAAACAGTGACGTACTTTGCCAAAAAAACCTCACACTGAGTCATAACTCTCTGCACACAAGCTGTGACTGTTCTGTCCATTGACATACTGATCCCGTAAGGTCCAAGGATATCCCCTTGGGGGTGAGCAGCCATAGCTCCTCCAGATTTAATTCCAGGTGGACAGGAATTAGTATATTGATTACTGAGCTGTTACCAGGACAGGCCATACCCGATTTCAATGAAAATGCAACTAAGTGTGTATTAAATTACTAATACTACCGAGATGGGCCATGTGACATCTTTGTCACACAGCTCTGAGATTGCTTCTGCTCTCTGATGGCACAGACTCTGTGGAAGGTGGCAGATAGAACACACAGTGAATGCAACTGTGCCCTTCTGGCACTTCCTCTTTTTTCTTCCAAAAAGGAAGCAAGAATTTGAAGCAGATAATAAATCTAATAATAACTTTCCTTAGGAAATGGAAAGTTCCACCAATGCCAGTTTTGGTTTCTGTTTCTGGAACAGGCTGATAAAGATTTTAATTAAAAGTGTAGCTTTTATTTGTTTTATTATTAGGATGTGAATAATGCTTCAGTAGTGCAGTCACGTTCAGCTGATGAGTGGAGGGAGCAGCCAACATTTTGCAAACTATTTAATGTCCCAGCAATGACAAAGGCAGCCATGCATCCAGTCCTTAGTGCACGATATAAACATTTTCCTCTGCATGATTCTCATCTTCCAGGACACTATGGCTCCCCATGCCTTGTGGCCTCCAAAATGCAACAAAGCTGCACAAAAGAGTAAAAACCATGGTGTTAAACCAAAAACAGACAACAAAACTACAGAGGAGAAGATCAACCAGCTCACTAGAAAATGTAAAATATGCATAAACACATGATCATGACTGATAATGAATCATCTCTCCCACTTATGAGAAAAATCACACCTGAGGTTAGCAAGCTCCCTAATGTTATGAACTGGCAGCGACACTTATTTTTGCTTACTAAGTAATGAAAAGCAGCAGGAGTTATTAATTTCTTTTTATAATGTTTTCTATTAACTTGATGTTAAAAAAGAAAGCCGAAGTACGTGGTGGAATGGTCAGCACACTGACATTTTTCTTCTGCAACCTCATTTGTCCTATTAGCAAAAGCAGGAACAGAAAACTTACCCTGCAGAGTCACCCATCTTCTTTGTGTTGTAAAAATATTCTAAGGACCATCCAGAATAAAAATAGAGAAAGAAAAAGAGAGTTAAAACAAATAATTTTGTTTAAACCATTAGAAGCAAGTAAAGTAGTGGGTTCAAAGATAAATTCAAGTGTAAGAAACTAAATAAGGGAACTTCAAATGTTTTCAGGATAGAAAATTCCCACTGTGAGCGGCTGCAGCACAGGGACCTCAGGGGACCTCAGCTCCCTGCCCTGAAGTGGGAGATGTGGTACCAGCCACAGCTGTGACTGGACAAAGCTGAGCAATCCTTGAGGAACTGCCTATGAAAAGTACTTACGTTTAGTGAGGAACAGAGCCAAAATCAGGATGAGCAGAAGTGCTGCACATGAGCCAATCCCAATGTACAGCCCATGCTCTGGATGCTGCTGACTGGGAAGTGATACAGATGTGTTCTGTCAAACACAAGCCGAGGAGCATTAGTGGAACTGACAGCAAGAAACCCATGCAGTACCCAAAGGCCTTCTGTGTGATTTGCAGCTCTGAAGGAAAAGCACACCTGAGACCAAAAGCCTAACTTCAGATACAGGCCCAGTTTCAAGCAGAATCTCTGCAACAATTGTGTAACCGTGCTGGTAAACACAGTCTTTGAGATTTTCAGAAGACCTGAAGTTATGCCAAATCTCGTTTATTCAGGTTTAATAATATTTGGTGAGTTTTTTTAATGAGTAACTCATCTCATGATGTCACACACCCTCCCACCTGTGCTGCAGGACTCAGCAGGACACACAGAGCTGCCTGCTTGACCCCCACTGCACGGGGAGTGCAGGGCACCCCTGTGCTCTCAGGTGGCCCAAGTTCCACTCTTCCCCACACCCTGCCATACCTGCAGGTTTGCAGTCACATCCAAGCAGTCTGAGGGGCCTGAGCAGGGAGCAGAGGCCTGAAAGGAAATATAGATGTTGCTAAAGCCCTTCCTCCTCTAGAAGGAAGTACTTTATGCATGCTAAGCAGGGTTTTTCTCCCCCTCTCTAATAATGAGCACACAAGCACTCTTTATAACCACTAAACACACAGACTACAAAACAATAATCTGTTGCAATC
Organism: Falcunculus frontatus; assembly: GCA_013398115.1. Classification (NCBI taxonomy): domain Eukaryota; kingdom Metazoa; phylum Chordata; class Aves; order Passeriformes; genus Falcunculus; species Falcunculus frontatus. The sequence continues at coordinate 1,270,624 of VZRV01005702.1, read as the reverse complement.
AGACAAAAGCAGTGGAAGTGACCTGGAGGGGTGACCCAGTAACCTCTCAAGTCCATCCACTCTGTCTAGGTGTGCTACAGCAAGGTTGATACTTACAGTCTGAGGAGCTTCTGAAGCAGAAACCGATGACCAGGTCCTTGTGACAGTAAAGGAGGGTTCACTGGTGCTGCCAGGAGCTGAGCAAAGGCAAGACAAACACATCACTTGCACAGAAAACTGTTCTGCCCTGATGGAGAAGAATTTGTACAGCTGGCTTGGGACCCTGAACTGCTGTGTCTGTCAGTAGTCTGGGCTCTGCCTATAGTAAGAGGTTGGTGCCTTCAGAGGGCAGCACAAAACTCTGAATATTGAAGTTTCTGACGCCCTTTTCAGAGCTTTGAACTCCTTCCAAGAAATGCTTGGCTCTTGCTGTTATCACTGGGAAGGACTTAGCAGTTGGTTCTGGAGCCAAGAAGCTGTGGCCATAGAATCATAAAACAGACTGGGTTAAAAGGGATCTTAAAGCCCATCTCATTGCAACCCCCTGCCATGGGCAAGGACACCTTCCACTAGACCAGGTTTCTCAATGCCCCATCCAACCTGGCCTTGAAGCAAAAAATGATGCCTGAAACAAACTGAGGTTATCAGGTGAAAACTGATGAAGATTAGCTCAGGGTCTGGAAGCAGCACGTGATGCAGAGGCACAGGAAGGTGGTACCTTTAAAGCCCCAGGCAGCTATACAGCAAACAGACTGAACAAAATGTGATATATTTGCATAAGAACCTGCAGCATATTTTGAGGTAATTTCCCAGAGCACAGCTATTTGCCACACTTAAAATTAAGAGTTAACAAATGTCTGTCTTCTCTACCATCAGTCTCAGTTTCTCCACGTGTTGTCAGATGATATAAAAACGTCCTGAAAACAAAATCTCCTGTTCACTCTGTGCCAACCCCAGCTGGTTGCTTTTATATTTTAAATTGTTACCCTTATCCCGGAAGTTTTATGTTGAGGAGGAGGACAGGATCACCAGCTTCCACTGGAGATTCTGGAGTATTTCTACATCAGTGGCACATGGCCACCTGCCTTTTCCAATCTCCCACAGTGTGAACATGCACACCCTACCTTGGATTCTGAAAACTTCAAACACTGTTCCACCATCAGCTAAGGAAGAGGTCACAGGGATAAGAAAACCCCTGAGTTCTAATATGGGAATTTATGTTACTTGCAACTAGAATAGAAACTGTCTGAGAAAGTTTTCACTTCTTCTTCCAAAAAGGAAATGCAACTGTTGTAACACTAATTTGGAGTTGCTTAGCTGAAAACATCCAAGATAGAGGGAGAAATACAAATGGCATCCCTGATTCTTTTTTTTTCAGAATCCAGAGAATAGGCCACTGCTACACCACGAGGTTTCTCTTGTGTAGTGGAAATTAAAGTTGTCTTTTTCAAACTGGAAAAGATGCAGCTGAGTGGGTATGTGATAGAAGTTTATTCACTTGAGAGGAGAATGTGGAAAACAAGTGAGGAATAGCTGAGCACTGTCTCTTCCACTGCAGTGATGGACCTCACATTATTAAATGTGCACAGAGGCCGTGGGCAGCCTCTGAGACACACCTTACACCAGGCTGGAAGAATACTTTGGCACTGTATCACAAAATTACTGCCATTTTTCTACCATCCTCCTTAATCATCTGCTGCTGACTGCTACTGGAGGCAGGAGCCTTAATTAGATGCTCTTTTGAGCTAGTCCAATAAAACAATTCTGATTAAATAGTAGGTACACCCAACTCCTAAAAAGTTGTGTTTTACCATTCACGGGATGCATTTCCAGAAGATGAGGTGAGATTTTATACCACAAAAAAACCCCAACAAACCAAAACAACAGTCAAAGAAAAGCAAACCTTGCAGCACCACTAAAACATCCACTTAAGCATCACACCTGGAATCAGCTTCCTCCCACATACACATGTTCCTTCTGTTGGACTCTCTATATAATATCAAGCAGAATTTAAATCCAAGTTCTGATCTCTGGTAATGTTTAATAAATTTTAGCCAAGACATTTCTATCATCTATCATCATTTTGTTTCCTTTCTAAGATTCCCCATTTGCAATATGCCTTGTTTATGCTATTGAGATTAACACTTGGATAAAAGTTACCTGAGGTCTGTTCAGAGGTGTAAGTGTGAGGACTTGCAGTAGAGATCCTCTCTGATGTTAAAAAATAAAACAAAATCAACACATAATTAACCTTACTGGGCATTTATGTAGCGAGAAAGAGACAGTGTTTCCATAATAAAAAATTGCTAGCAAAGCACAAATACATTTGTCAGCCACTCGTTCTATATAATATCACAAGCAAGGGAAAAACTAAAAATCAGAGGAAGGATTCTCTATACCAATTTTGTCTCCCTGGGCTTTAATCTAGAATCAAGCAGGGAAAATCAAACACAGTTTTATATGAAAAAGGTGCAGCAATAAAGCTTTGGATGAATTCTTCATGCTGCCCTTTCTTTTAAATTCTTCAGTGTCTCTAAGAATGCTCCATGAAAGCACATGTCCTTTTTTTAATTGCAGTGACTGCAGCAGGGTAACAACATTGCCAAAGGCAGCTTAATTGAGGCAGCACTAACAGCAGATGTGCAAGGTCCTCAAGATCAGTCTTATGCATGGTTGCAGAAATCATTTGCACCACAAGCTTTGGAGTCCAGACCCAAAAGCAGATCCACCACAACGGTACTCATACAAGAGCACTCCTCTGCACTCACCTTTCGTTATCACAACCTTGTGATTAATCAGCTGATCGTTGAACCACCCCGGGAGCTCCACACGGCAGCAATAGATCCCAGAGTCTGCTTCCCTGGCGTTCACAATCGTCAGGGACACGTCCCCCTGCTGCAGGTCCCCTTTCAACTGGTACCGGCTGCTGTGCTGCTCTGTCACCCTCCAGCCATCTGTCCAGATAATGGGCTGGGAACATTTTGAATTGGGGCACCTGTCCCGACCCCAGCACATGGATGTGATGCCACTTCTGTCCCGGACACTGTAGTGGCAGGGCACAGTGACGTCCTGACCAACCTCTCCTATCACAATTAATTCTGATACTGTGGGATCTGCAGACAAAAAAAACCAAACACTTGTTGAGCAGAGAGCACGTGGAAGCTTCTTGTGCATCTTGCCCGGCCTGAAAGCTCCCATCTCTCAAACACCACCAGACTTTGCTGGATCAGATTTTGCACAAATAGATGGGTTCCAGCAGGACTGATGCAGTGATGGATAATGATCAGGGGCATATTCAGAACTTGTCTCTCATCAGAGAAAGAAGAAATATATTTTCTGCAGCCTGTGCAGGTAGGCAATGAGGCAAAGAGACTCTGTGGCTTCTATTGAGCCAGGTGCAGTCTGCTCGCTCTTCATTTTTTCCTTTGTGAACATTTAACCCAAGCCACACACAGGGGAACAGTAAGATATTGACTTTTCTCAAAACCACTGTGGGAAACTCTTCCTCCCTTTCAGTGAACTAAACTGCAGGTTTCATCAGAATGATCACGGCTGAATGAATTTCCTTTTCTCTTGCCTAAAGGCAGGTTTTGCCCATTCTTATCAGAAGAAATTTTTCAGGGCTTTTCTGAGAAATATTATATATACACTCTTTTTCTTCTACTACCTTATTCTCTCTTCTAGTTCTACACAGTTTCTAACTTGTTTTGTTTCCCCATAAATTTATCACATTTCCAGAAGGCTGTGTCACACTGCTCAGGTCAAGACAGTGAGCCCTAACTCCCAGTAGCCCATTCATCACAGTGAAAAAGCTGTTTTGCCCAGTCCAGCTCAGATATTTTCTTAACCTATTATATTTAAAAATAAACCTGCATGCAGAGATTTTGCCACAATAACACACTAGAAACAAGTCTCTGAAACCAATGTTTCTTATTTAATATGAAAAGGAAGTTAAAAACGAAACTCATCGTAAAAGGCTTTATAAAGAACTGCAAGAAATATCTGTAATATCCCTTTTCTTTCTACTGAATTTATCTTACCACCAAGTTTTTAATGTCTGTCTTTATTAGTACCACTTCGCAACCTGTTGTTTTCATGGCTGTTGCTCTTAACAATCTAGGACTGCTCCCTCAGAATTTAAAAAAAAAAGGAAAAATTATCATTTTGTCCCAATAGTATTTCATATGGCTAAAAAACACCAAAAACCACAGTTGATCTTTTCCCTGTCTACCTAACCATTCATCTTCACAAAGCCTGCCAAAGTGAAATGTCCTTGTTTTACACCTTCTCTAAAACAATTGAAAGTTCTCTGCTCAAATCCTCCTTATGTAAAAAAGCCCACTAGTAAGATGAGTGACCAGCCCAAGAAGGAGCATTTTTAAAACCATCATACCCTCAGCATGCTTCTGTTTTCCAAAGGAGATAAGGCCATCAGAATTCTATTGAGCCACTGTGATGAAGTTCTATTTTAACATAGAGAACTGCAGCTTCTGTGATGTGGCCACTCTTCCTGTTGCAAGTTAAATTTTCTCTTTGCTACCCTCAGAATCACTGATGCATGTTACCTCCACCCATCTCCATCCAGTTGTTTATGCCCCCTTGGTTACCTGTAAAGAGCACCAGAAGAACCCAGTTCAGGCAGAGGTAAGACAACATTGTGGCTGAAGATGATGAACAACGCTCCCGTTCGTCCTTCTCATTCAAGAAAAATTATCTTCTTTGTGAACTTCTGTGTTTCCTTCTTAGCACATCATCTCCACACACAGCTGTGGCTGCCCCTCAGTGCAATCTGGGCTGTTTTGCCTGAGGTTGGGCTGTTGGACTGTGTCCTGCAGCACAGCCAAGTGCTGCTGGGGCGAGGTACGAATGCAGTGAGCCCCTGCTGGCGGGGCTTTCACTGAGAGGTGACACCACTTCACCACACAAATCTGCTTCTCGTTTTCTCCAGATCTGTTTGGTAACACTAAGTGAAACTCGACAGCGGCACTGAGCTGACACAGCTATCAGCAATCCATTGCCCCAGACTGCTTCCCATACCTGCTTTTGCCACAGTAGGTAGCATTTGGATAAAACATGACCTAATACTTGGCAGACTGTGGCAAGTGGAAAGGGCTTGGCCAAATAACAGATTTCTAGGATGAACTACTCAAGCTTTTAATCATAGGTTTCTGGTTCTAATACTTAGAAGCAACTCAGAGCATCTTCTGGCAAATTTTCTTTGGCAGCAATAACTTGGTATCATTGGAAAACTGTTACACAGCTGAGCCTAACAGAGTGGCACTCTTTTCTCATCTGACTCTTCAAAATTCCATATGCACCTGGGCCTTTGCAGTATAAAGTAAAACATCCAGAAAACAGAGACTTGAAAAAGTAGTGTGGAAACCATGTCAACCCAAATTCAAGGCTCACTCTGACAAAATGCTGAAATACAGCTTGTGAGAAATGCTGTTCCCTGGCCACTCTCTGTGCCTGGATCACCATGCTCTCCTCAAGGATATCTGGTCTTTTTATATTGTTTGGACTGGAACTGCACCTGTGATCAAGGGCCAAGAAATGTCCCTTGCTGAAGCAGCTGATCTACCTCACAGTGTTTTATACAGATGGAATTAAGTACTAAGGAGTTATTTATGAATAAGTGGGAGTTGCTAGAATTGGAATTTTGCCTTGCACGGCTACCTTATAGGAGAACAGAGGCACCAAACCGACAGGTTTTCCTAAGTGAAAATTAGGAAAATCAAGGGATTAACGTAGCTGAGAAACAAACTAGCAACACACTTGTAGGAAAGAAGGGATAGAAAGAGGGATGAAGGGTGGATTTTGCATGCAGCAGCTGGAAGCAGAACTCCTTAAGAAAAGGCTTCCTCTCTGCTCCTGCGGTTTCTGAGGAAACAGGAAACTGCAGAGAGCTGCTAAAGGAACAATTCTGATAATTACAAGCCGGATCCTGAAATTGCTCTGCAGGAATGGGAAAGGCAGGGCAGCTGGCTCTGCCAGGATCCCAGGAAAGCCATTCTGGTCACACAGTAAAAGAATGTGAGAGCTGCAGAACAACAGTTAACCCACCTGCTTTAGATTTCACCTCAACCACAGACCATAAGGAACACCTTGAAGTAATCTGAGTTTCTGTGTGCCTGTTTTCCAAGTTCCTGTGTGTTGTTTGTGCAAGACACGAGCACCATTTCTGTAGGAATTTTTTCTTGACTCAGAGCACACGGAATTCTAGAATGGCATACCCAAAACAAGCAGGAAGTGACAAAAGAAAGTACAATAGGAAAAGCTAACTTTAATCCATGCCTACTACCTCACATGATACACTTAACAAAAATTATACCTTTTTGTTTCTACCAAAAAAACACAGGTCACAAAACATTAAATGTTTCCATCTGCTCAGTCACTCACAACCTCCAACAGGTGCACAACAAAAGCTTTGTCTGCTTGTACAATACCAAAACAAAATGCAACGTGTAGCCTCAGAACCCCTTCTGTCTCTCACTGTGGTACATTAACAAAACAAGGTGTTCTCTTCACGTCATTTCATCAATAATGCTGCACATTGCTGCATCTTTGTCCAAAACCTGATCTCTCTTGCCACCAGAACGCTCCCTTTGCTTTTCGCTCTGTCCAATGCAGTTGCTGCCATCATCAGTATCCATGGGTTCCACTTGCACTCTCAGTCCCCGCTCTGCATGAGGCAGATCATCAGGCAGGGAAGCCAGGCAGTTCTGGATCATCTCCACAACTCGCTCCAGGTGCTTCTGGAACCTCTCAGCGGTCTCCAGGCGCTGGCGTTTCTGCACCTCCATCATGACCCTCAGCGTCTCCCTGGCTTGGTGAGGGCGATACTCATTTATAAGGTGATGGACGTGGACAAAAAGAAGTTTCAAGTCTTCCAGTTTCTCCTCTCGCTTTATACTCCCTGGACTCCTTATCAAGATATCCAAGAGGTCCAAAAAGTTGACCAGGATAGACATGTTAAGTTTCCTTAACTCCTTCTTGTGATCAAACTGCATAGGATGCAGCCGTTCAATACCCTGGCTCTCCAGGGGCCGAATGATCAGATCATCACACTGGAACTGATTCCCAAACATCATGTAGCTGTCCTTCACAGGAGGAGGTGGCTTTGGAGCCAGGCCTTCACGGATATTTTCATCAGTATATTCTTTTATATATTGCATTGGAGGTGGAGGAAGGGCACTCACTTGCTGAGGCTCAGCCATTTTTGCCAGATGAAATACCTAGGGAATGACCCAAGAAACAAATGTTAACAATTGGTGTCACAAGGTTATAATATAAACATAAACGAAGACAAAATATGGGAGGTGGCTGTGAGAAAATGAGCCAGAAGGGACAACTCCATATGCAGAATACAGGAAACTCCCGGCAAATCTATGGTACCTTTTCATTAAAGTCTACTTGCAGCAGGATTAACTGCACCAGAAGCATACAGAACACTTATTTTCCTAAATATGAAAGACCAGTCTGTAAACTTGGCAGCCAAAGGGAGAAGGGAGACCCCCTTCCTTAGCTGGGGCCTAGTGGGAAATCCCCACAGAATCACAGAACACCCCGAACTGAAAGGGACACACAAGGATCAACTCCAGGCCCTGCACAGGACACCCCAACAATCCACCCCTGTGCCTGAGAGCGTTGCCCAAAGGCGTCTTGAACTCTTTCAGGCTTGAGGCCATGACCACAGAGAGCCTGGGGAACCTGTTCAGTGTCCGACCCCCTCTGGGGGAAGAACTTTTCCCTAATATCCACCTAACACCCCCCCGGCACAGCTCCAGCCGTTCCCTCGGGTCCTGTCACTGGCCACAGAGGGCAGAGATGGACTCCGCCCCTCGGGGGAAGCTGCAGCCGCGGTGAGCTCCCCTCTTAGTCTGCTCTTCCCCAGGCTGACCAGACTAAGCGACCTCAGCCCCTCCTCATGTGGCCTCCTGTCCTCACCCGCACCCCACAAGAAAAACCAGGCCGGGCCCACACCCCTCGCCGGACCGGGCTCTAGGGAGGCCCAAACCCCGCGGCGGGACTCGCCAGGCCGGTGCTGAAGAGACAAGAGCCGAAACCACGAGCCGGCGGAGGGCACGGACCCTCTCGGAGGCCTCAGCGGCCCTCCCGCCCTCACCTGCCCGCTCCGCCCGCCGCGCTCCCTCAGCTCCGCCGCCGCCGCTTCCGCCCGGCCGCCCCCTCCCCTCGCTCCCTATTGGCTGGCGGCCTCGCTGTGCCGCATTCTGATTGGTTCTCGCGCCCATCAGTCAGGCGCTCCTCCACTCAGCTCGCTCGGGGGCGGGGCGGGGTTCTCCCGCCATGGTGGGACCCGGGCTGTGCGGGGCTGTCCCGTCCCGCGGCCGCTGCGACCCCTCAGGGTTCTGCGGCCCCTCAGGGTTTTGTGGCCCCTCAGGGTTCTGTGGCCCCTCAGGGCGCGGGGCTCCCTCCAGAAGCCGCTGCTGAAACGGCAGGAGCTGCTGGGGCGGGAGGGACGCGCCTGACGTCCCTCAGGGCTGCCCGCTGTGCCTGGACAGCGGGGACGGGGCTGGGTCAGGGCATTTTTGAATCACAGAAATCACAGAAAAACAGAATCAATTAGGTTGGGAAAGACTTCTGCGGTCTCCCTGAGAAGTGCTTGCAGCCTTCGTGCAGCCGAATACACGAAATCTGACCATATCGTGACAAACGGTTGGGTTTCGTTGCTTTTCTTTCAGTTTTCGTCCAGGAGGAGTTGAAGTTGACATCGTGGATTTAAGTTTTTCAGTGGATCAGGTGGAGCTGGTCTTGCTGGCATCGCTTCTGCAGGATTTTCTCCCTGGAATGGCCAGCAGGGAAGGATTTTTGGACACTTGGCCGTTTCTGTGCCGTTCTCTCTCCCTCAGCAGATGGCAGCAATGGCCTTGGTGTGACAGGGATCCATCGCCACACACGCAGTGTCATTTACAGATTCACTCTTCCAGATCGATCATTTACTAAAAAAGTTTCAACTGAATGATAATTACTTTGTATCCTGTTGGTTATTTCTAAAAATATGCAAAGAACATCCAGAATAGTTACATTGATTTGACTAGAAATCCCGAAACGATGCACAGCTCACATTTTACAGAATATCTGAATATTTATATATTCCAAACTAAGCTACACTTTGCAATTTACAATGACTTGAATATTTATATATTCCAAACTAAGCTACACTTTACAATTTACAATGACTTGAATATTTATATATTCCAAACTAAGCTACATTTTACAATTTACGAGTTGAATATTTATATATTCCAAACTAAACTACACTTTACAATTTACAATGAGTACAAGCCTGGCTGCAAATGAGTCTGATCTGTTTTCAGTTGTAAGCAATTTGCTGAATTCAGACAAGGATGCAGCTCCATGCTGGAACTAAGGCGTTTCTGCTTTGGAAAAGGAGGTCTCATTCCTTCAGCCCTATTCCTTCTTCCTCATCCCTCTCTCCTTTCTTCCCTCACTGCTGCTCCAGCCCCTGCACTGGCTGTGCAGCCCTTTCTTGTCACTGCTTGTACCATCACCGTCGGGCACTGGATTGCAAAGCAAACTCATGCAGCTCCAAAACCCACAGAAAACATTAGTGCAGTTTTTCTGGGTTAAGTTTTCAGCTTTTCTGGTGAGTTAATTCAACATACTGTGCAGCGTACCCTGTGAGTATCAGGGCAAGCTTTTGAGAGAGGAGAGTGCATAGGCAGAAGGAAAGGAGGAGGCTGGGGAGGGGAATGGTTCTCCTCGTTTCTCTGGCAGAAAGCTCTTATCTTTTCTCAAATCATCTTGTTACATCATACTCTGAAAGACAGGCAAGGAATAAAAACCATCACCTCCAGAGATGCACGAGATAACCCGTGTAGTAGGAGGTACCGACACACCTTTGGTTTTATTGGACTTTCCAGACTTTGATTTCACATTCTTTTTACGGGCGCTGAGCTTCATTCTCTAGTGCCTTGCACTCAGTGAACCGTGCAGAAAGGATGTAAAATGCCATTACTTCAAACAGGAGCAGGCAGTGAGAGCCAAGCACTTGGCTTTTTACTTGATCTCTGTGATCTTCTTGACTCCTATTCTGTATGATGGTGGCCAAGACAGAGGGATGTAACGTCAGCTAATGAAATAAGAAAAACATGTTTCAGTCTCGTTCTTGGTGGTGGGACTGGTTCTCAGAAGACCCATGGATGGCCCTTTCCAGCCCATGGGGAGCTGCTGACATTTTTCCTTACAGTGGTTCTAAATGAGAAATTAAGAATGATGGTGAGTGTCAAGTGTAGCGCTCTACAGTTTGCTTTCTGCTCCATTTCAGCTCTCTTCTGAAGTAAGGACACTGTCCAGTGCAAGCCTACCACTAATAATGAAACCCAATTCCTACCTCATCTCCAACTTGTAGGAATGAACTTGGACACCCCTTCAGCAGATGGTGGAGCAGTACCATGATATTCTCTGCCTAAAAGACTCAACATCTTAATTTACAGCTTTGGTTAAGTTTATTTTCATTTTCTTCACAACTAATTTTATGAAAATTGGCATGTTTCAGTAGCAGGCACTCCAGTTCTGTTAATTCAGCAGCAGTGTGTGTGTACAGTGTGTGCCATTGCAGTATGCTGTTATTTTAGCAGAAATGGAATCCAAACATTGAACAAGCACAGTAAATATAAACCCCAATTTCAAGCATGCTCTTTGAACAGCACTGCTGTCTTCTGTGCTACAACAGATTTCTTTCTTTTTTTTGCTGCTATTGCACGCTAAAAAAAAAATAGATAGATAGATAGATAGATAGATAGATAGATAGATAGATAGATAGATAGATAGATAGATAGATGTGTGTGCTTTTCTCACATTGTCTGAAAAATAACCCCAAAGTCAAACTCAGTTCCAGTCTCTTGATGGGTGTAGGTTAGGATTATACCCTACAGCCTGGTTAAGCAATGAGCTCAGGAATTTCCTTTTTTGGTGATTGTTACAGGCTTTGTTGCAGGATATACCATGGAGGAGGGCGAGAGAAAAGGAGCCTGCTGGGGGTGAAGGAGACTTAACCAAGCTTTATGTCTCCATCTGCTGTGGTTAATTCCCATCTCCCTGTCTCCCGCTGTGGCTTTGGGAGTTAATGAATTTGCAGTGCAGTGCTGTGCAGTTTTTTCTTCCTGACTCCTCAGACTAAAATATCAGCTGCAGCCTATTGGCACACCTGCTACTGTAGGAAAGGAGTTTAATGTTCCCGTCATGTGAAAACTGGGGCACACCAGAGTGCAGTGCACATGACAGCTGAACTGCTTCTTGTTGTACAGCCTGTTTCCAGGTTCAAACAGATTCAAAGCTCAAAAGAGAGCTTTCATGGTTATTTAGCAATACAACAGGTATCTCACTACTATTAGTAAACTGATAAGGCTCAAAATCCAGGCACATTTTGATAGAATCACCCAGCACTCTTTCCTATGTTCATAGTCATAATGTTGTTTCTGGAAGGAGCCCCCCGACCTGATTTTTAAGCCAGATGTTAGTGCTGGGTGTTTTCTTGCTCACACGCCTGTGGTAATTGCTTATTCGAACATGTAAATCAGCATGTCTCAAAAAATGCGTCTGCATGGCATGAAGAAGTAATTCCTGTCCAGCCATCAGTGACCTGGGTATGGCAAAGGTGTCATATTGCCAGGGTAAACCATGGGATCTGCAGCACATTTTGCCAGCAGTGCAAGTCCCACCTTTGTCTTCAGAGGGAGACAGAAAAAGACAGGAACCACGATAGCCAGGCACTAATAAAAGGAGCTGGAACAAATTCCCTGTTTGGGTATGACCCCCATGAAATGAGGTTTTCCCTTCTGCATTTTTGCCTAAGAGAGAACAGCTGAGGAAAGGCTTAATTGTCCCTTCATCACAGAAGAGCCTGTCCTAACCCCGTGCAAGTTCTCCAGTATAAAACGTGTTCTCTGTGTTACTGCCAACCCTGGGAGTTATTCACCTCAGGCATTCAAATGATGGATAATTCACTACATCCTCCCAGCAGATGCTCAGAACAAGGCATCTACTTTCCCAGGGCTCCCAAACAGTTCACAGGAGAATCTTGCTCTACTTCTACAACTCTCTGGGTCACTGGGAGCAGTGTGAGCGGATTCAAAGGTGCAGTTGTAAGACCTCGAGGAAAGTTGGATGCATCTGGCTCATAAAGACCAGGCTAATTCTTCCCTTTTTCTGCAGCTTTCTGTCTTGTGCTTCGGGTCTACTGGAGCCATGTTTATTGGGGTGATAATGAACTGCCAAAGAAGCAAGACAGCTGAGTAACCTAAATAAGAGTTTCTCACACTCTAAGCTAAGTAGAAAAATGAGTTGAATTATGGAGGCTTAAAAGTTGAGTAATAATCATATTGAGCAGCTGGTGTAAAAGAAGAGCTGGCACCCAGGCAGTAAACCTGACCCAAATATTGCACACGATAGAAGGATATAGGTCAATTTATGAGAGTGAAGAGAGAGTTGCAGCCTTCCGGACTGTTTTTTTTACAGAAACAAAAATTATCTATATTTAACTTTATAAATTTCTCTGCCGCCTTCAGGACATAAACCCCGCTATCAGAGCAGGATGTGCGGGTGGGGAGATTTTCACAGTCTGCAGTAATCAAAGTGAGAACTGCATAATCTGGGTAAAACCCCTATGAAAAAATCCAATCCATAAAATAACTTTTTTTTTTAAACAGAAATAGAGCAGTTTGCAGGAGGCAGCAAGGAAAGAACAAAGGTGATTGAAAGAAAAAAAGGAGTCCACTGAGGCCAAAGTTGATAAGAACTTTATCTGCAACCCCAACTTGCCCAGCACAGAGGAGTATTTAGAGCACACAGCAGCTCAAACTTCGATCTGAACCATTCAAAGTATTTCAGATTTTCCTGTGTATGGATGGAAAAGTGTCAAAGGATACATGGTAGCAAGCTTTATAAAAGCACCCAAGCAGAGAAGATGTAGGATACCTAAAAAATTCATCACCCCTCATCTTGAAGTTTAGTCTTACAGTGGTTTTAAGATATTCAGGACATTTATATTTAATTATGTTCTACTAAGGATACAGAATTTCTGTACCATGCAATATAAAGTGCTGCCAAAATTCTTGAAAGTAGCGTTCAGTGTAAAACTCTACCATCCTACAAGGTCAGGTTCCAGAAATGAGGTACCTGTGTTAGTGTGATATTCCAGCCCTCCTGAGGAGCCCTTTCGGGATGGCTTTGTAGTTTGTGTGCAGAGCTCTGCAGATACCCTCACATATTCCAGCTCTGCAGCCAACTCGGTCCTAGACAAGTGGTGCATTTTTACCTATATATATATAAATATAGTTATATATCCTACTCTGTTGTAGAAGGGTCCTGAAGCACTTCAGTGCCTGAGGCTTTCTTTAAAAGGGTTATAACCCTTATTCACCCAGAGGGATAATGACAAATGATTTATGTCTTGAAAGGAATGAAGAGTGTTATTTAAAAATCGGTGAGGAAACAATGATCTTTGAAATTCCAATACACTTAAACAGGTTACTCTCTCCTAGATGTACAATTAAATATAAATACAATTCTTAAACCATATGTTTTTTGTTTATACATGTCAACCTGGCTATACATTCTTTAGACTTAGCATTCACTTCTCCTTTTGGCTTGCTCCACTCAAGTATTTGTGTGTTTGCTACACGTGGGGTTTGGAATTAAAGTGAAAAAAGAAAAATGAAGGGGTACATCTGTGGCAAGAGTGGATACAAAAATATGTCAGCCCCTACTTTCCTCCCCAGTTCAGCGGAGTTATCAGCCAAGAAAGATATTGCAAAAGAGAACCAGTTAGCAGCTCTCACTGAAACCAACATCCGTGTTTACATCAAATCTGTGTTTATATGAAATCTGTGTTTGTATCAAATCTCATGTTTAATCAAATCTGCCTGTGTTGACTTGTTTCCTGCCTCGGGATCATTCATATTTTTTCCCTGTTTACTCTCTTAGCTGGCTGACCTTCAGTTTAAACCATGGAAAACTCAGAGTGGCTGATCTCACCTGCTAAACCCTGCTAGTTCTTACACTCTGGGCCAAAATCTGTCATTATTTTCTTGCAATTATTTTTCTATTTTCTTGTGCATCTTCCTGCATGTGTTGTATCAAATCTGTTTTCTCTGCTTCTCCTGTTTCTCTCTTTTATCTTTTACCTGGTCCCTCGCAGCCCCTTCCTGTCAGCCATGGTGTCACATCATGCCATGTTTACACCACATGAAGTGCAGTTGCCAAGCCCCTTATCTGTGTATTTGATCAAATTGCTCTCCTTTTCGTGTCCCTCTGAGAGCTCATCTCTTATCTCATGAACAAATCAAGCTGCCAGTCACTATCTTCAGAGAATTTCTTAGCTCTCCCTCCACTACTCACCACCTTGGTTAATCTCCTCTCCTCCCACATCCTCCATCTCCAGCAGCATCTCTCCCCTCCGTGTTGGCTTCTCAACTCTGCTGTCCTCTACTCCTTGCTTCTTCTGCAGAGCTGCAATGCCACACCCTTGTATTTCTATTTATATTCAATTTTCTGATGAAACAACATGTACCTCCCTGCCAGCAAACTGCAAACCGCTTTGGCCCAAGCTACAAAGATTTTTCACAAAGTCCTTAACACACTACACTTAGTGTGAAGAAGAGACTAGAAGGAGTCAAAGTACTAAATAAGTGTTACTAGCTAGAAATGCAGTGCCATTAAAAACTATCATTATAAACTCATCTGTACTGACACAAATCAAGTGAAGTATTTGTTGGTCAAGATCCAAACCTTTTTGGAGGTAATTCACTGTTGCAAGCACAGTGAAATCCATAACTTTATCAGGGCATTCTACTGCACATTTTTTGGTTATTTATTACCAAAAAATGTTCTCTGAGCATAATTTAAACCAGCAAATTCTCAAGCATAAGGAAATTTATGAGCACACAAAAGTGGTCCTATATTTTGGAGGGGCAGGGTCTGGAATTTATGCAAATAGCTGCTGCTCACACAGGGCTCAATTCTAGAAAACTCACTTCAAACTCTGCGTTTTTTGTACACGTGTACTGCATGAGGCAGACTGGCTTGTAGAAGAATTGGGAAATTTGGCCTGAGCGTTGATCCTAGTCCACAAATAGGTATGAAATCCCCCTTGACAGCAGTGATGCTTTTTTAGGAGATCACACACTTGTGTCATCTCACCGCAAGGGTTTCTTGGTACTCAGTCACTCTGCCGAGAAACGAAGTACAGGTTTACTAGACTTCAGCATGACAAATGTTTGAATATCTGCTGCATCTTGTCTTCAGTAAGACCACTACATTTATTTTTATTTATATATATATATATTTTTTTTTTTTTTTTAATAGGCATCAGCCACGCAACAGCTTCAGTTTGTCATTGTTTCTGTCCTGTGGTACTGCATTGCCTTCAGCAAAGTCTCTACAAATCTATACATTAAGTGCTATATTTAAATTGTATTTTTATGGCAAATGCAGTTTCTTAATTAGCATTGAACAAAATTGGTAAGGAACGTTTGATGATCCCTGGAGCCCACTGCCTAAAATATGTAAAGGAAGGAAGGGATATACCACTTCTTTTTTTGGGTGGGATAAACAGTATATTCTGTGGTTCCCAAGTCAGTCTATGAACTGCCCTAAAACAAATCCAAATCTTCACTTTTTTGCAATTCTGATATTTGTTCTGATATTTTTCCTCATGAACTATATTTAAAATAAATCCAGTATCTTCTTTTGAGCTTGCAAACACACTAAAAATACATCATCAAAAGGGAGCTGCCTCCTTATACACTAATGCTACATTAAACTCAGCACCAATAAATGATTTACACTGGAATGATTTTCAGAAATATCAAATTAATGAAAATACTTTTTTTATCTTGCTGTTTACCCACATTCCACCAGACTCCATCTCTCCAAGCCCCAATACTATCAGCAATACAATCACACATCAATAATACAAAAAATACATAAAATATTAAAAATTAAAGAGCAGAGGAAAATTAATTACATTTGCTTTAAAAGAGAACAGTGCTGTTGTACTGAGTGCATTAGGTACCTAATAATTTTTTTATAATTCTATATTTAGCCTGGTGCTGACTGCCCTGAATGGTGCTCTGGAGACTTGAGGAAACCAGATGTGTTTGGTTGGGTATTTGTGCCCATTTCACTGCTGATGACACTGGTCTTGATTGCATCCACAGAGGGCATGGTGTCCCTGTGCCTCCTGCAGCATCCAGCCACAGCCTCATCAGATGCACCTGAAGCAGTCAGTAATCCCTAAGTAAAAGTAACCATTGATAATTAATTAATTATTGGCTATTGTAACTGTCAGTTCAAATATCTGCAAATATTTCTCATTCCTGATACAAGTATATAATGGATATCATTTCTTTGCTTGCATGGTAGGAATTTTCTTGTTCTCACAGAGTCTCACAGAGCCTTTTCAAGGCTGGAAAAGGCCTCCAAGACCATCAAGTCCAACCTTTGACCAAACACCACCTTGTCAACTAAATCATTACATGGGGAACTCCCTCAAAATCCATTGTATGAAATCTCTGTGTTAAATATTCTAAATGGAAAGGCATCATTCCTTCACAAAAGAAATATGGATGCATGACCTACTTCTAGGAGGACAGTAGGGACATTCATCCCAGCATCCATGTTGGGCGTGTGCATTTATAACTGTATTTACCAGATGAGTGAGTAGGAGACAGGTGCTTAATCATGCCACGCCCCTTTAATTAATCCTTAATCATTGATTCACACCTACTGCACGTCCCTCAAGTGTTATTTTTTTCCACAACATTTACCTTAGCGTATATTTCGACATGTGCTGTTCGTTTCATGACTTCAGAGAGGATGTGGTTATGGTCTGACAGAAAGGAAGCTTTGCTGTAGATGGGAAGATAAAGCTCAAAGCACCTACGCTGCCTCTCGAACACCTTTTTTTTTATAATTAACTGTCTTCTTTCTCGTGTTTCTTTCTTTGACGGGGCGCAGAGCATAGATTTCCCATGTCCTGGGAGACAAACATTCTTGGCTCAACCATGAATAACTGTGTGCTCCTGGAGGAACTGCTGATCAAGAAATCCCAGCAGAAGAGAAGGACCTCACCCTCCAACTTTAAAGTGCGCTTCTTTGTCTTGACCAAATCCAAGCTGGCTTACTACGAACATCGCCACGGGGTACGTCAGTCATTTGCTCTCAGAGTAATGGAAGGAAGGATGACATTTGTTAAAGGGAGGGAAGGATGCTAATGGATGGAGGGATGATCTGTGTTAAGTTTTGTTAACTTTTCTGGTCCTTTCTACAGCACTATGCACTGAAAATTGGTCAAATGGGTCCTTTAGAGCTTCTGATCAGTGGGCATTTGGTGTGAACGGAGGAATAGGACTACTTTGCCAATTTATAGGAAGGATCTAGTTTTGTTGTAGGAATTTGGCACGGGCTGTTATAACCAGTGTGTGTAAGAGCTGTGTGAGCCTGTGCCTGGCACTTCACAGGGCACAGGGGTGACCTGGAGAGGCTTATTGTGAAGGTCACAAGTGTACCCTGATTGTGTCTGTGAAAAAAGTAATCCACAGATCTTCACTCTCATTCTTTTCTTCAGGGCATCAGGCTGATGGCTGGTACGAGATACGTCTTCCATTTTAAAATAAATTCAGCTGCCACGTGTAACATGTCTAGTTTTTGGAGCTAGCTTCACATGGGCTGTGATGATGAGATCCAGGCTCAGGGCAGGCTTTGTTTCCCCAAGTTTGCATTTTGCCTATTTGCTAAATATGAAGAAAATTAGAAGTCAATCTGTGCACCCCGTTGTGTTTGTTGCTCTAGTGAAGCGAGAATTATTTCTTTCTATTTAGCTGGATGTTTGCTGAGCCTCGTTACAGTCGTAAATAATCTTGCTTGTTTTCCAACAGTCTCTGAACGTGCTGTTAATCCATTATGTTTAGGCACTGTTCCTGTAGGCAGAGCAGAACTGGGACTGTGCTGCCTTGGATCCTGCGCTGGCAACTTCAGACCATTTGATCTTGCTCAGTTGCAGAAAATTAAGTAGAAACAGAACCCAACAAGAACAGTACGATGTGCCCTCGTATTTTATCACAACTTATTTGGGGTTATAAACCAGCTTTAAAGGTTAACAGTCATTTTTACCTGCATGTAATTTCTCTCAAATATGCCCAATGAAATGTTTTTCTTGCTTTTATTTTATAGTCTTTCTCACCTCCATTTTAAACAGGACACTATTCATTGCTGCATACTGTGACTGTATATGGTTTGAGACTATCTTTGTCTGTTCTCCAAACTATTTTTCAAATGCCATTTTATTAAGATTTTAAATTCCATTATAACTATTCAATTTAATTATTCAGAGTTAAATTTTGAAAAGCATCTAAATGATTCTGCTGTAGGTGTTTAGAGAAATCTTCACAAGTAGTTTTCTTTGGTGCTTTCTGAGTCTTGGTGGACTTGACATGAATTCAGCATACACTGGGCCTAGACATTCTTGCAGTAGGTGTCTTGTCAGCATTTTTAGGGACTGAAATAGTTTGGAAAATCTGACTCGGTGACTTTCAGTGGGGCATAGACTTCACATAGTATGTGTTTTTCAAAATTTTCCCCCGTAGTCTTCCAAAAGGTCATTTAGGTGAGATGAGGGTTTGGTGTATTACCCACTTTATCTTATATATTTTAGGAATGCACATATTATGTATGTGTGGACATGTGTAGGTAAACACACACGCAGCTTTAGAACCTTGTGCACATCTGAGGGGTGGCGGGTGTATTTGTAATCACAGGGCTGATTCTCCATGAGATGCTGATTTTTTTCTCACCCAAACTGTCAAAATTAGGTTGTTATATGAAAAGAATTTTGCACAAAGTAGAGAGAAAAGAATTTGTGCTGTGAAATACTCCCAGAACCAATCATTAGCCTCTTCAGTAATCAACATTAGAGCGTCCTGGTGAGACCTCTGCATGGTCAGGTCATTGCTGTTCTGGAGAGGAAAGCTTAGGGCAGCCTGTGCAAGAACCATCTCGTTTTGTGCTCAGAGTGGAGGGAACTCACAGCATTTGAGTTCACAGCCCCTGGAGAGAGGATTCCAATCAGCCCTGCCCAGCACATGGGCCGTGCCATTCCCAGGAGAGCACCAGGACCATGGACTACGTACAGGTGTTGAAATTGATGATCTGTGCTGCTCATTCTCTGGTGCAGACCCTGGCACAGGCTTGGCTCTGCTCCACAGGGACTCTCTCAAATCATTTCTGGGGCTGGCAGGGGTCAGCACAGGCTGTCACCATTGCAGTTGGCATCTGGCCCTGCTCTGGAGGTTTAGGGGCATTGCTGTTCTGTGCCAGCTGGCTGCAGTGATGGGGAGCATCCCCAGGTGCTATATGGACCGACATATGGATGGGCCCAGCAAATGTCTGGGCTTCTAAAGCATGTATTTTCCAAGGGAAATCTCTGGGGATGTTTTCTCTAAGGGTTTTCAATGAGTTTCTTTAAGAATCCCTTACCAACACCTGTCTGGTGGATTCCTTTACTCAGAGTTTTGTACTGTATAATTCCCACATCTCCAGTCCTTGGTCAGTCAGTAACAACAGCCTGTGCATACAGTCAGGTAAAACAACTACTGAAGTGCTTAAAAGTTTGAGAAGTCCAACTGATTTCAGTTGGATGACTTAAAGTAAAGTACACACTTATGTGTTAAGCCCTGGTTTATATGTTCTGCCTGTACTTAACAGGGTTTAGCACCCAGCCCCTTTCTCTGCATTTTGAAATTGTGGGTATAAAAAGACATTTAAGAATTTATTGTATCAGTCCAAAACAAGGAAATAAGCAGGCCAAAAGGGTACAGGGATAATTCTGCAAATGATACCCGAAGCTGTCGAGACAACTGACATCATAAAGGCAGGGTTTTTTGCAATAACTGTAATGGCATTTTCATTGTCATTTTCGCCTTTCTGCCACAGCTGACAGAGAGCACTGTTCTCCTCAGGGGCCAAGCACACAGTCGCCCTTAATGTTAATGAAAGATATTTACATGTCTCATTAGGAGAATGAGCCCCCAATAACTGACAACAATAAGAAGGCTGTGTTTTCTGGAATTCATTATGCAGTGCACAATGCAGGGCTGTCTCAACATAAAGCAAAGCCCTGATAACAGGCACATGTATTCAGCCCCCGTCTCTGCTAAAAGACATCAGAAGTGCCTTTATTATAACATGCAAATCAATTCCAAAGGCAAAAATTATTTGTTTCAGGGTCTGATTTTGTAGCTACTGTACATGTGAATAAACAAGCTCATGGGAGTAATAATTTTAACTATTTCCATGAGTTTGATCCTCTCCACAGTAATGGATAATGCAGACACTGTGATACTCTCAGGGTACACTTGCTACTCTGCAAAAGCATCAGAGAAGGGAATCCCTTTGGGGACGTGCCTGGGAAAGAGTTTCAAATGTCCGTCCTTAGACTCAGCAAAAGTTCTTAAATTAGTGAGTTACCTATATCCCCTTCACCCAACAGCTTATGGTTCTTGGTAAATCCTTCAGGCACATAAATATTTTGAAATTTTGTATCTTCATGCACGTGTGGGCTATTGTTAGTCCAGCTTATACAGGCAGCAATGAAAGGCTCATCCAGAAAAGGCCAAGTTCTCTTTCTATTTACATCAGCATAATTCTTCCTACACTGGTCAGATGCTCAGGAGGTCACAGAATGAGTCAGCCTTGTCCTGGGCTCTTTCCTTCAGATCTTTGATACTCATCTATAAAGATGGCAAAGATGGCACTTCAGTGTGCCTTGAAATCTGCTTTCAATCTCTTGTTACATGAGAACAAACGAATAAACTTGTCTGAAAAGACTTTTATAAGCATCCCAAAAATGCTCCAGCTGCTCTGTAGCATTACCTACATGCTGCATTGCTTGCAGCAGTCCAGCTACCCACAGGAACAAAAGCAGTGCTTTGCTCCTCAGGCCAGTCCCTTTTACCTTGATTATTCTCACACAGAATCTGACTCGTCCATCCTGCCATGGAAAGATTTGGATTTTTCCCCAAGACTCTAATGTAAACTCTAACGTTTCTTCTGAAGACCTCCATTCTGGTATTCTTGTTGGTTAGGGTGGCCATTCATACCATTTCTCATTGCTTTGTGTATTCTGAATACCTTAGCAGTCATGAAGCTGCAGTCCTCACCTAAAGAGAATTTGATGGTTTTAAAGACTACCTTCCAAAGAACAACATCTGACTAGATCTGTCATTCTTCATAACTTGTCATGTATTTATTAACTAGTACTGTTTGCTTGCCAGAATATGCAATACCATTTGTTTTCTGATGCATATCTCCAACTAATTTATTAATAATACACGTATCACCCACAGAGAAGTCAGGCTTGGCATCTGCCTGCATCACCCATTTCAGTGAATTTTTATGTAATAAAATCAATACAACCCTAAAGAAGATGGAGACAAAGTACAAACCTGTGCCTTAATGTCTAGTAAACCTCTGAAAACTTAACATGATTTTTTAAATAATCCAAATTGTATTACTGGAGTTGCAGGAGGATGAAGTTGATATTGTTTGTCACAAGGAGCCTCGTTTCTACCGTGAAATCACAGAATCATGGTAATGCTGGTTGGAGAGCACTTCTTAAATTCATTTAGGCAGCCTTCTTGCCAGGATAAGATCAACACTCGGAGCAGGACTGTCGCCAACACCAGAACAAGTTGGCTGTAACACTGACTGGCCACTGCTTCAAAGCCAAGGACAGAGATCCCAGAACTTTCAGCAGCCTATTCCGATGTGTCTTATCCGGCGTTTTTGTGGATATTTGCAAAGTTCCCATCCATTGCTGTTCTCATTCACGACTCCTGCAGCAGCATCCTGATTCAGGGTGGTGATATCGTCTAGACAGGATTGCCTTGAGCAAAATGCAGGTTCTCTGTGTCTGCTGTCTGTGGCCTTTCTAACAACACAAATGTGTGGTAAAGTGAGGTAATAAAAATAGCTCCTTTTTCCTGGAATAAATCATTTTATCTTCCAGAATATGATTATAATAATTTTCTACTTTCCCTTTCTGTGCATGCCCAGTTCTGCTCCTACTAGGTTCTTTTCTATGTATTCATTATTCTTTAGTTTTTAGAGAAATTTTTTTTAAATTCCTTCTGAGCAATGTTTTCATAGCAAATGTCAGATACTTCCATTTTGTTTAAATTACAAAGCTCAAATCTTCCTTCTGTCGGAGAACATTAAGAATGTGGCAAAATCTTCAGCCAGTATTTTCTTTTATATCTTGAAGAAGGAAGGAATGCCTCCTAATTTGAATATATGACAATAAATATGAGGTTTCCTAATAGTTACCTTTTATTAGGCTTCTCTATTGTGGCCATTTTTTGCTCCCAGTGCCTTTGACTTTGCTTTATATTGTAATCAACATTGTAACTTATTTTATTGCAATGCCTGCCTGTTGCTTTATAGTCTTTCATCCTTTCTGGCTGATTTTTAATTTTGGCCTTAAAGCTTAAATTTTTTTTTAATGAAAAAGTGTTGTCATATAGTTGATTTAATTTAGCTTCTTTTCTTTCACTGAATCCTTCATTCACTGCAGTCCACTGCTCCCAGTCTTTGCTGGAGTCAAGAATAGCTTTGAAGACGCTAATATAGTATTCAGGAGTTGTTCCATGTGCTTTTATGTAACATAAAAGACTTATTTCCATCATATTAGAAAGCTCATTTGAAAGCCAAGAATCTTCCTTTTTTTCCCCCCTTCTGTTCCTTGATGATGGCATTGATTTTCTTGTCCAGCCACTTGTGCTGGTAGTAGGGCTGTGCACCCTGATAACCATCTCGGACAAGACCTGAGCCAAAGTGAACTTTGGAATTGGATTTGGTGGAAACACCAGGCTGGATTTGGTCTATAGGGTTGTGTAAGGATAATAAATAGTTGAATGGAGGCATCTTAAGCACCAGTTGCAGGTGGTTTTGTTATTTAACACAATTCTGTGCACTCTGCATTCAGGGTGTGCCCACCCCTAAAACACTTTCATGTTCTTTAGATGTGAAAACAGCACTAAAAAAAATATTATTTATTCTTTTAGTTCAAGTTGAAGGACAAAATAGTCATGATGGACAGGTAAGACAAGCAGACACATTTAGGGATTTAAATATCAAATATAACTAAATACATTGGAGGTATTCAAATATAACACAACAGCCAGGGTTCTTACAGAAAATCCCATTATTAGCAATTATCACTCTTCTCCAATTTTTCTTCAGAGCATTCTGTTAGCATGACAGAAAATGCAAAATCCCTTACAACTTTCTTTTAAAAATCAATTTGCTCAATTTAGTTTTCCGATTTAATTTAAAATTGGTTACATTGTTTTATTTCCAATAAACCCTGAAACTATCAGTGATCCTAATGAGAAAACTCCCAAAATACCGAATGAAGATAGCGTCCAGGCAAAGTTGCTATGAATCCAGCATCCAACAGTTCTTAATATCCTTCCACATTCCACAGATAAGGAGTATGATAAGAGGTAGAAGGTAATTGTATCAACACAGTGTTCAAGGAGGTTCAAGTTCAAGCTCAAGTCTTTTGGTTGGTGGAAAAATACTTTAGGAGGAGATCTACCATTAAAAATAATTCCATCTTGTTCCAGCGATATCTCATAAGCTTCTCGTTACTATTTCTACATCAAGAAATTCCTTTCCAAATTCTTTCGGAAGCTCAGCAAGGCCTGAAGAAAAGTCCTTGAAATGTCACTCATTTAAAAGGCTGAAGCTGACCAAGCCAGTTGAGCTCTCTGCCATGGGGAGTTCCACCTTGCACAGCCCTCAAAATCAGCTGCTGCCTCTGTCCAGGCTGAACACTGAGCCCAGCTAGAGCAGAGGAACAAGGAACAGGTGATACAGGGTCAAAGCAAAGATCCTTCATCTACTAAATCATCAATTAAGTATTGTTCTTTTTAGTCAAGACAATAAGTGAAAACGGAATGAAGTTTGGCTCAGATTCTTACCAAAAAAACCCCAAACCCTAATGATACAGAGAAGGTCATTAAATGCTTTCATTGATGGAAATGTTCTGGTGGTGGAGCTTGCAGAGGACTGGAATCTCCTACCTTGCTCCACCCCAGCTATAAATGAGCTTTTCCCTTCCCTCCTACCAAGGAGGCATTGCCAGCATTGCACAGGAAGGGAGGCACAGGAGATGGGGATGAGGTGCAGGGAGACAGAAGGTGAACACAAACACCACTGGGCAAGGAAAGCCAAGCTGCAGCGTGGACAGCCCTCGGCAGGGACTGCTGCTGAGGAGGCTGGGGCCACATGAATCTTTAATGGCTCAGTTTTCCCCTCACCAGAACAAAAGAAAGAAGACACAAGATGTAATGCAACTTGAACCAAGGCAGCATTACGAAGCACAGGGTGCTGCCTTCCTGCCAGAAAATGCTCAAATTGGTCTTCTCCTCTGCTCCTCTGCTCTGCCCCTCCTGCCTCTCCTGTCCCCAGCATTTGGCCCCTCTCCGTTCCTTCTGCTCCCTGGCTGCAGCTTCTGCCAGGGGCCTTTGGTAAACACAGTGGGGCTCAGCAAAACCTGTAAGCACCCACCGAGGGACCTTCAGCCCAAACAATTGGTGCAGAGCGTTTCAGCCCCGGGTCTTACAAGATCTCAGACCTTTGTAAAGCCTGAGGGTGCAGGGCCATGGTCAGGAAGTGTGAGCACAAGCAGACCTGTGTCTGCAGCCACTGACAGCTGCCTGCCCTCTCACCATGAGCTCCACGTCCCTGCTCCTGCCCCAGACCTGAGCTGGAGGGAAGTGATTCATTTTTTGGGTGAGAGCAGTGCTGGTGGTTGGTTTTAGCACATGATAGATGCCAGGCAGCTCATTCCTCGAGTAGGCACAGGGAGATGCCTCCTTGTGCTGCAGGGTAGGGCTGTGTCCACTGTCCCATGGTCAATTGTCCCAGCATCTAAAGCAATCAGGGACCACCAGAGTCATCTGGTTTATGCAGGAGAGACAAACCAAAGGATTAATCAGTGAAAGAGCTGCTGGAGCTGTGTGGCAAGAGGTGGTGGGGCACCAAAGATGAAGACATCAATGTATTGGGCTTGTGATGCACCTGGCTCCTTTCAGAGCCGTTCCCAGAACTGATATATTGCAAATAATGGACCAAAAGAAAGAAAGCAGGATGGGCTGATCTGCAGCACATGTGCTTCTCCTCATGGGACAGCAGCCTGCCCTGGTTCTTTCCACACATGGCACACACCAAGACCACTGATGCTTTTACTGACCAACCAGCTAAAACATCCAATTATACTCTGGGCAGACTGAAAACAACAGATGGAGATATGTCAGCATGTTTTGTCTTGCCCTTTTAGGAAGAAGTCTCTGGGATTTTTCAGAGGCCATTTTTAGGAGGCTTTTTCTCTCCCCTCCCTTCCAAATGGGCTTGTTGCTTTTGTTGGATTGAAGTGCAGTCAAACATCACAAAAGCAGGGATGTGTTTAGTTTCCAGCCCAGTTTCTGGGTAATGCCTGGTTTGTGAGTGGTAATTCCAGTTGCTTGTCCTGCTGGAGGACTGTAATTGCTTTCTATCAGCAGGGTCCCATCTGCTGAGGATCTGCTGGGCAGTGCTCTGGCTGTGAGACACACCTCGATGCTGTGCTGCAACATGAGATTATGAGGAGCTTCCGTCGCTGAATTGTGTGATTAAAAGGAGCACAGTGGGTTATGAGAGCTGCAGGACAACTGCACAAAGCTCCTTGAGAAGGCTGGACCCTGTCTTTTGGCAGAGTCCAGAAAAGCATCAACAAAAACCAGTCTGCAGGGAAAGAGCAGAGCCTGTGCCTGGCACAGCATCGCTTGCTAAAGCCTCGGGGGAAGAATGCATGTGGGTAAACCCCAGGACTTCAAAGCAATGAGATGAAGGAGGGTTCAGTGGTAGCAAAATTGAAGGTTTTTATAGGATATAAATGTCTTTGTGTCTCATCAAAAGGGTAGAAGTCCCAGGGGTAGAACAAATGATAGAGGAGGTTTTGCAGAAGAGACAGAGGAAGCCAAGTCTGAAAGAAAGAAGTGAATAGATAAGAATGAAAGGAAATAGATGGTGAAAATAGGGTGCAGTAAGGCCTTCTAAGGCTTGCCAGCACTGTTGAGAGTTAATTGGTATTTACATTTAGGGGTGCTTTAAAGCCTTGGGTTTATTGATTTAGAAGAATCCCACACCCCATAGAGCTACGCAGGCAGATGTTGTCTACAGGAGACAGCCCTGGCAGTAAATCCAGAGACACTGGTTAAACTGCAAGCAAATACAAATACAAACCCCAAACACACCGGCAAAGGCCAGCCTGAGCAATGTGAGACCACACTGTAATAATTTCCCTCTTTTGCCTCAAGTCCAATTATACAAAGGCAAAATACTCAGCCAGTCATGCAAGAATGAGGCTTGAGGAGTCTTGGGGCCTCTCTGTTTTGAGGCTGTTTGACAGTGCTCTGTGGCAAACCTCCCCCCATCTCCAGAGGCATCAGCTGCTGCCCTGGTTTAGGCTGTTTAACTCTGAAAGGTGGCAGAGGAGCAGCAGTGGGGTTGGCACAGTGGTGGGACGGCTGCTGCCAGTGGGGCAAAGCTGCAGGGTGGTGGTGACAGAGGGAGCAAGGGGCAAGAGGGAGCTGGAGGGCGTAAGACACAGAGAGTTGGGGTCCAAGGGAGGGTCAGAAGGTTGCCAAAGTCTTGCTGTGTTTCTGAGTGATAACCTGTGGCAGGTACAACGCAGCAGCTGAAGTTCAGGCTCTGTCCTGCTGACAGTGTTTGTAAAACAGAAGCTTCACAGTGTTTTGATGTTCTTAAATCTCACTGATTTCCGTCACACTGTCCCAAAGCTGAGCTGGGGAACAGCTAGTGTTTAATCCCTACTGAAAATGAATCAAAACAGGAAACCAGCCTGCTCTGAAGAGCAAACTCATGTGTAGTGGATCCTGCAGAAGCAGCGGAGGCTGAGCCTCAGCTCTGCTCCCACCGCCTGTCCTCACCTCTCTCTTGCAAAAGCTGAGTGCCACTGGCCATGGAGCCATGGGGTGAGGATCCCACAGGCATTAGGGTACACCAAGGAAGCTGGGATACTTGAATATCTGTTCTTTTACTCTTTCCCCACTGCCCATACTGTTATTTGGGTACCTGATATACAGTGAATGGAAATGCAGCAGAGGATGCCAGAGAAACAGCTTTGTTGGCAAGATTTTGAGGATAATATTTATTTCAAAATTCCCTGTTGTTTTTTTCTTAGCTGAAAAGCCAGACAAAAAAAAAATAGAGAAATGTTGTAGTTTTTTGGAAAACAGATGCAGTAAAAATGTACATTTTGGATGAAATGACTAGTTCTGAAATTTTTAGTGCCCAAACATTTTTAAATAAAATATTTATTGGTTTATATCTTTTCAGTATTAAACAGGGGTGTTAGTAAACTGAACATTTAGGGGTGTTAGTAAACTGAACATTTAGTGAAAACTGTTATTTTTGGTTAAACGGGGATTTCATTTTGCTGGAATAAAAAAAGTAAACACTGAATTTCAACCAAAGGTTTTGACTGGTTCTCTAAGAATCCATGTGCTGAGTTGAAACATATGTATGTACACATATGTATGTGTATGTGAATCCATATAGAGGTGCCATATATAAGAATTATTCTCTATACTTTTAAATGTCTTACATAATCAGTGAATTTGCTTCTGCTCCATTAAAACTAAATCTCCCACGGACATGACAGGCTGGTCTAATTATTCACTTAATCCACAATCATTAGCATCAACCAAGTGCTTTTCTCTGTCTTTTAGAAAAAAAGGACTTTGAAGGGTTCTGTGGAACTTTCCAGGATTAAATGTGTGGAAATTGTGAAAAGTGACATCATCATTCCCTGTCAGTACAAATACCCTTTCCAGGTGAGTCTGTCTGCTGACCACACTGAGAGACATATCGCTTCATTTTGTATTTCAGTAACATTTCCTTCACAGTGCAGTCATTAATGAACCCAACACTGGGTTCTTGATCAGAACCTCAACTCCAATTTAAATAATCAAAAGTCAGTGAGGTTAAGAGATGCTTCTGAACAGTCCCTGCTACTCCCCTTCCCCACATCATCATTTGGCACGTAACTTGTTGGCAAGAGGGCTGCTGCCTCTTTCCTCTGGTGACTCCCTTGTGACCTGTACATCTGGGATTGCTTCTCATGGCTGGCTCCTTTCTCTATCCCACTCTCCAGATTGTCCATGACAGCTACATCCTCTACGTGTTTGCACCCAACCGCGAGAGCCGGCAGAGATGGGTCCTCACGCTGAAGGAAGGTAAAAAACCCCTGTGCCCACCTCACTGTGGAAGGTGTTAATGTCTGAGTGGCTTTGTCACAAGCTACAGTGCAGAGAAAATGTGCAGGAGGAGCCAATGTC
Organism: Falcunculus frontatus; assembly: GCA_013398115.1. Lineage (NCBI taxonomy): Eukaryota > Metazoa > Chordata > Aves > Passeriformes > Falcunculus > Falcunculus frontatus. The sequence goes on along the minus strand of VZRV01005702.1, from coordinate 1,242,200 downwards.
TCCCTTCTCAGCAGGCAAAGTGGTAGTGGGTTATAAAATCGAATTGGTTGTAATCTGGTGGGTGTGTTTTCAGCAGAAATTTGGACGTGGAATGGTTTATCTGGGAACCTTAGTATCTGTCAGTGTCTGCAGGGAGGTGTCAGAGGATGGACCAGGCTCTGCTTGGTGGTGCCAAGCAATGGGACAAGAGGCAATGGGCAGAAATGATGCCCACGAAGTTCCACCTGAACATGAGGAAGAACTTCCCTGTGCAGTGACTGAGCACTGATTGCCCAGGGAGGGGTGAGGTCTCCCTCCCTGGGGATATTCCAGAACCACCTGGACACAATCCTGGGCCATGTGCTCTGGGATGGCCCTGCTTGAGCAGGGAGGCTGGAATAGGTGATCCTCTGTGGTCCCTTCCAGCCTGACCCATTCTGGGATTTTGTGATTTGTGTCTTTCTAGAACAAACTCTTCATAAGTTACTGTAATTTGAGGTCTCTTATTCAGGAAGAGACAAGGCTTTTCCTACAGCTAATTTTTTTAAATAACCTTTTCTACACAGAAAATTTTTCAGCTCTTATTAATAGACTTTTTTGGTTAGATGACAACCTTTTTTAGAGGATCATGATTATTAAGGAACATTTTTGTGGGTAGCTTCATTTCCTGTGCACCTCCTGAATTGTGCTGTGGTTCACTCACACAGTGCTGCAGTAACCAGCACTGGGGGCAGAGACAAAGCAGAGTGCTTGACGTGAGGAAGGTGTCAATCAGTTACATAAAAACTGCACCAGGCTTCTGTCGTAGCTTTTTTGTGTTTTACAGCACTGCTGCTGTATTGTTCCCTCTGAAAACATTGTGCCTGATGGAGATATGAAGTCCATGCTTTGACTCTTGCAATCAGTTATTCCCCTGCTCCAAGCTTCTAATTTACCACCTCTTTTCATTCAACATTTAGAGACTGTCCCCTCCCTTGGACAATTTGAACAGTCTCTTGAAACAGGCCTGCAGAATTTTGTTGTTGTTGTTGTTGTTCTTTTCAGGGAAATTATTACTACAGATAGCCTGAGCTTCAAAAAGAAGCACTGCAATCACTCATGCAGACATTCAAGACCGGTATTTTCACGTGCAAAAAATGTTTAGTGCTGGTGAAAGCCAGGTTGCAGAGCTCCTTCTGGACACCAAGGCAAACCAGCAAGTGTCCTGGGAATCATCAATATATGGCCTGATGGGTTCTATTTCTTTTTATGTGACCCTTCTTCTCTGGTTTTGGTGTTTTACTATAAAAAAGGGAGAGTCACACTCGTAAGAATCTGTTCTACCACAGCAGAGAGACATGGGCTCCATCACCAGCAGAAAGTCTATTACTCTGCATCACTGGTGCCATTCACTCCTTTTGGGAGAAAGGAAAACATCACTGGAGGAGGTTGATAATGTTCACCAAAGTTTCATTTGAAAATAACAAGAAGTTTCTTTAAAGAGCAGATTATTTCCATTTAGTTCTAGATGACTTTTAGAACTAATGTGGATGCAAATAAATTAATTTTCCCCCTTCTATTTCTTCCCCTAATGTTTTCCAGAAACCAGATACAACAACAGTTTGGCTTCCAAGTGTCATCCAGATTTTTGGTTAGATGGCAAGTGGAGATGCTGTGCTCAGACAGAGAAGATGGCAGCTGGCTGTGTGGTGTATGACCCCACCAAAAATGGTAAGGGACTTGTTAAGACCGTCCTGACATGGAAAATATTTATTCCTAGCAAAAGTAAAGAATCGAATCTGTCTTGTACAGAACACCAGAAAATATTATGTTACATTTTCATAAAGAGACATGTTCCTGGCTTCTTGACATGTTCTGGCTTATCTTTCACTGTATGTGGCATTCTCTTTTTTTAAATTTACATTTTCCTCTGTGTGATGCTTGGTGCTGGTTTTGAAATGAGATGGAGAACTAAGAACTTGATGAGCTGTGGTCAATCAATAAGCCATAACAACTTTCTTGAGATAAACGCATTCAACTGTGTGTGTCCAATTTTGACCAAACCATATTTCCTCTATGGTTTCAATGGCCAAGCATAATCTTTACCTTGTCTCCTGAAAATGAATACAAGTGGTCAATCAAGTCGAAGAAACCTTTCCCTGCTATTTTTTACCTGGATTCCTTAAGTAATCTGTACCCCAGTTTCCAAGCCCTTCTGAGATTCACTGTGCAGTTGGCAGGTCTTGCTCTCAAAGTTCACAGCTCACTGTTCAGAGAGTTTGTATCACCTGCACCAATTCATTACACTGGTGGTTTCTCCCTTGGTTTTGTCCTCACCTACTTCAAATTATCTTTCTTGATTTCTTTTCAGCCTCAAAGAAGCCTCTTCCTCCCACTCCTGAAGATAACTGGGTGAGTGCAGTGAGGCCATCCTTAGTGTCCTGCCCTGAGTGATTAACTACCAGTGGGGAATATGTCCTTATTAATGTTCACCACAGTGCAGTGACCTAGAATTTCACCTGTGATAGCGTTCCCTGGGCGTTGTCCATGCAACTGAAATTTTTATATTAAATTCATTGTTTGAAAGGGCCAAAGATTCTTATGCTGCCACCACACCCCACTAGATGCTCTGGGGTGCTTTGGGGCCTTTGAGCCCAGGGGACACCAGTGCTGCCAGGAAAATACCACTTTAGAGAGCATGCCATTGTTTTTTATGAGTATGAGTATGAATATGAATATGATAAGCCTTTTGCCTAATTTGTGCAGAAATTGTTGCTAGACCCAAGGGAAGCCGTGGTCATAGCCATTTATGACTATGAAGCCCAGAACCCGCAGGAGCTGACGTTACAATATAATGAGGAATATTATGTGATTGACAGCTCTGAGGAACACTGGTGGCTGATTCAAGATAAGAATGGGTAAGTCCCTTTTCAGCAGCCAATGTACAAATCCTTTCTAATTCCAGTTTGTTCTTCCATTAACATACATGTTTCATCCCTCTTGTTTAGCTTTTGCAAAGCATCCTCTGATATACAGGGAAAAAGCGATGGAAGGTTATTTAGAGTAACTTTCTTCCCTTTGCTGTTGCTTCAGGCAGCTGAAGAAAAGGATCTGAAAGTTAATTTTACAGCAATAAACAGTCTTTAGTTCAGACTGATAGTTGCAGTGATACATAGGGGGGAAAATTGTGAAACTCTGCAAGTTTAGAGACGCAATCAGTTGTTTTCTTCTCCTGTAGCCCTACTCAATACATAACCACCAGCACTTTTATCATGCAACAAGCAGGCAAAGCTTTCAAGGCTGACTCCTACAGATGCAGAGAAAATCCTGTCTGTCAGCACGCTCACACTTATCTTGCCTCTCAACAGGCATGAAGGCTACGTGCCAAGCAGCTACCTGGTGGAAAAATCACCCGAGAATCTGCAAATGTATGAGTAAGTTGTGCCTGTGTTTTTCTTTCACCTCTGAGTGCCCTGGACTTGAAGCTACAAGCCTCAAATGTCCCCACCCCACCTCACATTCCACCCTGGGGATGCTCCATTCAGAAGCTTTTCAGGAGAAACTTTCCTGGCCTAGAAACGCTGACTCGGAGTCTTTTGATGTTTTTCAGGTGGTACAATAAGAACATCAGCAGAAGCAAAGCAGAAACGCTGCTCAGGGATGAGGTAAACCAGTGTTATGCATGGGGTGGATGGGAAACAATCATTAATTAATGGCAAATGAAGCCTGCAAGGGCTGCTTTGTGTAAAAGAGATGAACCCTGGGTTCCTGCTGTGTTTGTGTCCTTAGTGTGTGATGTCAGATAAAGGACCACCAGCACACCCCCCTTATCTCCATGTTAACTGAGCATGGACGGAGCTGTGCCATCCAAACACACCCAGTAACTGGGACTGGTGGAAAACACTGCCTCAGACCCCTGTGCCAGCTGAAAACTGTGATTTTAGCTCAACTTTTCAGTCTCTGCAGAAGGCCTGTGGATGCCAGTAGTTCTCTGAAAATCTAACCAATCTTGTGCTGAAGTATTTTGGGTGAAAGCCAAAAGTATGGTTGTGGATTTTTTTTTTAATTTTTTGTGTGTGTGTGCATGTAAGCACACATCTTTAATTTTTCAGTTGAGCCAGAGTTTTCCAGTGTACTGAAAATACAAAGAATAAGCTTGTTGTTCAAAATTTCCACACAAACACAATTTTTAAATCAGCTCTTACATTAACAGGTGGTCCAAATAAAGTGTTGTTTCTTGGAATGGTAGTATTTTATGGAAATAAGAGCATTTTTGTGTGGTTTTAAAAATTCTTGTATCAACTACTACAGGACATGTCCACACATGGTTGAGTGGTCTTATTTTTTCTTTCGGTCCTACTAGTACAACTTTCTGTGGTAACTACCCCCATGTGGCTGCAGAGACTTCTGGTTCAAAGTCTTGCAAACCTCACAGCTCCCCCCCAAAAATGTGGCCAAGTTTGTGAGTGATCTTTGGCCAGACTTGGTGTCACGTGAGAATGGAAGGGCAAGAATCGAGCTTAACGTAACTTGGGCAGGATGCTGCCTCCAAAACTTGCCCACCTCCAGTCCTAAAGCCCTCACTGTGCATGATCAAATGCTTCTACAGCAGCAGAGAGACCCTTTTCAGAGCTTCCCTGTGCCAGATATTGTGTGGTGCAGATGCAGCAGATGTTGTGCAGACACTGAAGAGCCAGCCCTGGGAAGTTCACAGCTCAGCAGGCTGATCCCACCTGGGCAGGGCTGCACAGTCAGCAACTCATACCCGGGGGATGCAGGAGCAGCTCAGCCTCTCTGTTCACCTGGAGCTGATCAAACCTCCAGGGAAACGGGCCCAGGCAGGGTGCACTTGGTGGATGAGCTCTGCATGAAGAGTTGTGGGTGGGTAAAAGACATTAAATGGAGGAAACCTATCATGTAAAGCAAAGGAGGAGGGAATGAAAAAAATCAGGCACTTGAGATGCCAGATGAAAAGCTTCTTTATCTGCAAACAGAAGAAAAAAATGTGGGGTTTATTACCAATATATAAGTCAGTACAGCACATTCCAGCCAAACTGTGATGTTAAATCTCTTTTGCCATCTGATCCATCTGGGCCAGTGGGATCATGCCCTATGAGGCATTTTAGCATTCAGATGAGTAGAAAACAATTACAGTGAAAAGTTAAAAAGGAAAGGTTTTGTGAGTGCCAGAGTGCAGGAGGACTGCTTTCTACCCATTTATGATTAGATACTGGATGCCTGGTGTGCCTGTGAAAGGGCAGGATCATGTCCAAGGTTTTCCAATTCGTGGTACATTGGTAAATTATCGTTCCTACACTCCTATATGGATTCTCTGGTGCTGGATAAACTGTGATTTGTTCTGTGGCTGCTCACTCCACAGGGAGCACTCAGAGGGGTTTGCCTTTCCACTCGGCCGCACATTTCATTGAACATATGTTCTGTCAGATAGGGTTGAGGGCAGTCAATGGATTCAGAATTTCCAGAGGAGAGACTTGGGAGGGACAGAGAGGCGCGCCCACACGTACTCAGCACAAGTGCCTAAGTCTCATTTCCTCTGAGAGCTCTGAGAGGAAGCTGAGCTGAAAGCACATAACACCCAAGAGAGACCTGCGGGTCCTGGGCAGCCCCCAGAGCTGTGCATGGAACACACCAAGCTCTGTCAGTGGGGTGATGGCTCTTTTTTTTCCTATATGTTTAGCACATCCTCATGACAGGGCTGAAATAAGCTCAGCTTCGCCCCCAACCTGCTTCTTATTTTTTTTTCCATTATGTCTCTAACCAGTTTTCTCTCCTTTGCTCCTGTTCCAGGGCAGGGAAGGGGCCTTCATGGTGAGAGACTCGAGGCAGCCTGGCATGTACACAGTCTCTGTTTTCACCAAAGCATTAAGGTACAGCTGAGCTCAGCAGCTTTTCACATCAATTACATCAATGAAATGGCTTCTATGAGTGTGTAATCTCTGTCTAGTGGTTTTGGCATTATAACGAGAGAGCAGAAGGCTCATGAAAGTGATAGAGGGAAAACACTTCCAAAAAAGGCAGAAGAGTCAGCTGCCAGTCCCAAAGTGTATTAAAGGCTCCACTTCTCCCTGCATCTAAATATGTGCCTATAAATAGTCCCTTGGACATCACTGGGGTTGTCATTCTGATGACATTGTCCCCTAAGCCGAAGTATTGGTGGGATTAACATGGGCTGTGTGCTGGACTCATCAGAGGTGGGTAGTGCAAGACAAGTGAAAGGGTTTCAGTGATGGGGCAGAAAGTCGTGTTTCACAAAGAAGAGGCAGAGGAACTTAGTACACAACCTTTTTGTATCGGGAAACCTCAGCCTTTCTCTTGAGATGAGACCATCTGCGAGTGAGAGGGAGAACATACAAGTGCACAGACTTCAGCAGCAGCTGCAGCTCACTCCTTGCTCCTCCCCCATTCGTTCTGGGGGAAGGTTCTCCCCTTTGCTCACTTGTTTCTGTTTTTACCCCAGCTCCCTGTCTTTTTGCTGCGAGCTATTTTTTCCTCAAAGAAAACCTCCTCTTTTTCAGCACGGACAACAATCCTGTTATAAAGCATTATCACATCAATGAGACAACTGACTTTCCCAAGCGATACTACTTGGCAGAAAAGCACGTGTTTGACTCCATCCCTGACCTCATCAACTACCACCAGCACAATGCAGCAGGTGAGTGAAGCTGATGCTGAACAGAGAAGTTGCTGGTTTGCCAGGTGACTGTTTTGAATGAAGGAGGGCTCCCAAACCCTCTGTCCTTACAATGAAGTGTTAAATGGCATCACCTTTTCTCACACTTATTCTGAAATGACCATTTCAGGCCAGCTTCCAGCTTCCAGCATTACATCCTCACTCTGGTTGTCCTTCTAAGGCTGAATCACCACTGCCAGGCCAAGCTACCTGTTGGAATTACACTGTAGGGCCTTCTTGAGGTGATCTATCCCTGGGCCTTGATTTGACACAAAGTCAAGGACATGGCCAGGATCCACAGCCAGACATGGTGACTCCCATCCCCACAGTCCAGGAGTACCAAGGGAAACACTGGGCTTCAAAAATACCCTATAAATACAAAGTACCATTTGGAAATTCAACAGAGTTAATAGAGACTCAACGCTCTGGATGTGAAAATGGGAAACAAGCTGAAAGTGCTCAGAATTGGCTTCCTTCTCACAGGCAGGAAACCAGAGCCTGCACAGAGGTTCAGCTGCCCTCAAGTGGAGCTGAGAACTCAGTGCAATAAATCTGCTTCCAGAATCCAAGCTGCCCTCTGGGGTGGTGGCAGCCCCGCTCCCCATGGCTGTGGCAGTAACGGGATCCCTCCTGTCCCCGTGTCCCCAGGTCTCGTGACACGGCTGCGATACGCCGTCTCTTCTTGGAGGAAAAAGGCCCCGATCACGGCAGGGCTCAGCTATGGTAAGGTTCTCTCATGGCTGCATGGGGATCACACTCCTTCCTGGCTGGTTATCTGGGTGATCCCGCACATTCCCATGGATGTTGATGAATATTCCTGTGATTACGGCCACAATAAATAGCTTTCTTCAGGTCACTGCACTGTTCACCAGACTGTCATCTTTGTCCTGGCCCTTGATAAATGACTGAACTGATCGTGCAGTGCCTTGAGGGAGGTGATGAGAACCCCGGGGGTCTCAGTGAAATCAACATTAAATACTAAAGTGAATGCTGAACAAAGGGGATGGAAATGGGAGCATAATTTGATGAAAGCTGAGTCCCTCCTGAAAGATGCCTTCATTTGGATATTGTTGTCAATAGAATTTTGCCGGTATCATCTTTATTGTAATTCTTGAAGACTTCACAGAAACTCAAACCCCGTGTTGTGCTGGGTACTGCACATACACATGGCAAAAACAATCCTCCCTGAAGAACTGGATAGACAAGACCAAGGGGGGAGAAAGGGGATGTTGTTGTTCCTACTCTTGAACATGACCTGCAGCAGGGACTAGTCAAATGAGCTATCAAAGGTCAGACAGGCAATTTGAGGGAGAGCCAGAAAGTCTCACTTGGAGTCCTGCCTCAGTGTTTAATCCACAAAAGCTTTTTGTTGGCATTCTACCGCTTGATCCTTACTCTTTCTCCCTTGCAATCAACAGGAAAACTGGTTATTAATGCCTCTGAGCTCACCCGTGTGCAGGAGATTGGCAGTGGTCAGTTTGGGGTGGTCTACCTTGGCTACTTGCTGGACAAGACCAAAGTAGCCATAAAGACCATCCGTGAAGGAGCAATGTCTGAGGAGGATTTCATCGAGGAAGCCAAAGTCTTGATGTAAGTGGTAAATTCATCAAGGCAATCACACCCTGTGGTTGAATTCCCTATTCATATTCCTGAACCAAAGTCAGGAATATGAATAGGGAATTCAAACTTGGATTATCTGATTATCTTAACAGTAAATAGACTGGTGAGCTGTGGTGGCCACAAAGGAAGGCAATTTGAAGTGTAGGTGAATTACTGTGCTGCCAGGTCTCTGCTATTCAGGAACGCAAGGATAATTGATGGTGCATTTTGGAGAGTAAAGTAGTTTTTCTCAGAAAAAATAACGTAAAACGTAAGATTAATTTTATTGAAAAGACTTACCTGTAAAATGTTTTGCTTTGCACAACTAAATATATTTGTCTTTGGTTTTGTTGACTTTTTTTTGCATTTTTTTGCGTTTCCCTCCCCACAAGACAGACAGAAATCGATTTTGGTTTTGTTGGATGATTGGATGATTTTCCATGCAGAAACACCTTCTGGTGACCATTACCATTAAAATGGGATGCTACTTAGTCCTTGGTCTACACATCTGCAAAGGTGGCCTTTGCAGTGAGCAGGATGCAGCACAGTGGCATAAGCAGCTGTATATAACACACTTGCTGTGAGGATAGCAGGCACTGAGCCTATTTCAGCCTCTTTCCCACCTTCCCTCCCTATCCCACAGGAAGCTGTCTCACCCCAAGCTCGTCCAGCTTTATGGTGTGTGCTTTGAGGATGCTCCCATCTGCCTGGTGTTCGAGTTCATGGAGAACGGCTGCTTGTCCGACTACCTCAGGAGCCAGCGGGGCAGCTTCTCCAAGGAAACCCTGCTGGGAATGTGCCTGGATGTGTGTGAAGGAATGGCATATCTGGAACAAAACTCTGTCATCCATAGAGACCTGGTATGTTGGTCCCACGTGGACTTTTTCTTTGCTCCAGATGGGCTTTTTCCTCTGCTTTCTTCCTTCCTTAATTTCCGCTTCCACGCTCCTCCTGCCTGTCAGTTTATAGGGGATCCTGTATCTGCCCTTATTGAAAAAGCAGCACAAATACTTTAGGGAAAAAACCCCAAGCCCTGGAGCACTGATCAATCTATTCCCCTTACTTGTGTTTGGGAGAAAAGAAACAAGCCAATAAAATTTGTCTTTTTTTCCTGAGTGGACTCTTTTGCTCCCCAAGAGCCACAGTACTGACCACTCTTCATGTCTAAAATCAGTGAAGATGACAAAAAGACCCGTTCTAGCATAAGTCATGTATAAACATGCATTGATGATAAAATTGTTTTAGCTGAGTGGTGTTCAATCGACCTCCATTGGTCACTGCTGCTGTTCAACCAGGGAAGCAAGGACTGTGAGTAGCTGTGGATATTTTAGGGTCTTGCTCCACCCTTTCTGGGCAACAAGGGCCTTTAAGTCAGACTGATGGCTGAACAGCTTTTCTGGCAACAGAATCATGCTGCAAAATGTGCAGAAAGCATGAGAAGCTCAGAGTTTGTCCTCTTTGTATGGCACAATGCCACTTTGGTTCTCCTTTTTTTAAGCATTATCGGCCCTGCCAGGATAAAAGTCCTTGAGAGGCTGTGACTGTGTTTTAGCTCTGACCTGCTGCCTTTCCACGTTGTTTTCTTGCAGGCTGCCAGGAACTGCCTGGTGGGGGAATCCCACGTGGTCAAAGTGTCCGACTTTGGGATGTCGAGGTAAAGCCGCCGAGGCTGCGCACGGTCCCTGCAGGGTTGCCACGGGATGGGGGTGACTCAGCATTCCCCCTTCTTTTCCTCTTCCAGGATTGTCCTGGATGATCAGTACACCAGCTCTACAGGTACCAAGTTTCCAGTCAAGTGGTCTGCCCCAGAGGTTTTCTCCTACAGCAACTACAGCACCAAATCTGATGTTTGGTCATTCGGTAAGAAATTCTTGTCAAAATGGAGAAAATCCAACAAACTCCAGCTCAGAAAAACAGGGGGCTCAGTTCTCAAGTAAACTCAACACTGCATCCTCTGGGCTCCAGGGGTGTTTTGCCTGAATAATGGCTTAGGAAAGTAAGCCTGAATAATTTAAGTGAAAGAAAGGAAAGAAAAACAAACGATAGAGAGGAAAGGGTCGGAGAGGAGAGGGTCAGAGAGGAGAGGGTTGGAGAGG